>JAWPHD010014621.1:0-60150 GCA_037043455.1 Cyrtodaria siliqua
GGGGGGGACCAACATATGTGTGTAAGAATTGACTAAAACAACAAACAAATATGTAAAAAAAAAAAATAATAATCCTAGTGTGTGGCGGGGAGGGGTGTGATGGGGTGAGAGGGGTGGGGAGGGGGGTTGCAACATATATGTGTAAGAATTGACTAAAACAACACAGAAATATGTAAAAAAAATATTATAATAGTTTCAAGTGGGGGGGGGGGGGTCTTAGGGCGGTGGGGGTGTGTGGTGCGCGGGTGAGGGTGGGAGGCAGGAGTTTTGGGGGGCAACATATATGTGTAAAAATTGACTAAAACAACAAAGAAATATGTAAAGAAAAAAAAAACAAGTTTAAAGTCTGGGGTGGGGTGGGGGTGATGGGGTGAGAGGTGGGAGTGCCTTGTGGGTTTGGGGGGGGGGGGGGGGGTCAACATATGTGTGTAAGAATTGACTAAAACAACGAAGAAATATGTAAAAAAAAAAAAAAAAAAATTCAAGTGTGGGGCGTGGTGGGGTGATGGGTCGAGAGGCGGGGGGCGGAGGTGTATGGGGAGGGTTGCAACATATATGTGTTAGAACTGACAAAAGCAACACAGAAATATGTAAAAAAAAAAAAAAAAAGTTTTCAAGTCTGGGGCGGGGTGGGGTGGGGGTGATGGAGTGAGACTTTTGGGGGGGGGGGGGGGGGGGGGTTGCAACATATATGTGTAAGAATTGACTAAAACAACACAGAAATATTTTTAAAAAAAAATAAAAATTCAAGTGTGGGGCGTGGTGGGTGGGGTCATGGGGTGAGAGGCGGGGGTGGGGGGTGGGGGCGGGGAGGGTTGCAACATATATGTGTAAGAATTGACAAAAGCAACACAGAAATATGTAAAAAAAATAATAATTCAAGTGTGGGGCGTGGTGGGGTGATGGGGTGAGAGGCGGGGGGCGGAGGTGTACGGGGAGGGTTGCAACATATATGTGTTAGAACTGACAAAAGCAACACAGAAATATGTAAAAAAAAAAAAAAAAAGTTTTCAAGTCTGGGGCGGGGTGGGGTGGGGGTGATGGGGTGAGACTTTTGGGGGGGGGGGGGGGGGTTGCAACATATATGTGTAAGAATTGACTAAAACAACACAGAAATATTTTTAAAAAAAAATAAAAATTCAAGTGTGGGGCGTGGTGGGTGGGGTCATGGGGTGAGAGGCGGGGGTGGGGGGTGGGGGCGGGGAGGGTTGCAACATATATGTGTAAGAATTGACAAAAGCAACACAGAAATATGTAAAAAAAATAATAATTCAAGTGTGGGGCGTGGTGGGGTGATGGGGTGAGAGGCGGGGGGCGGAGGTGTACGGGGAGGGTTGCAACATATATGTGTTAGAACTGACAAAAGCAACACAGAAATATGTAAAAAAAAAAAAAAAAAGTTTTCAGGTCTGGGGCGGGGTGGGGTGGGGGTGATGGGGTGAGACTTTTGGGGGGGGTGGGGGTTGCAACATATATGTGTAAGAATTGACTAAAACAACACAGAAATATTTTTTAAAAAAAAAAAAAAATCAAGTGTGGGGCGTGGTGGGTGGGGTCATGGGGTGAGAGGCGGGGGTGGGGGGTGGGGGCGGGGAGGGTTGCAACATATATGTGTAAGAATTGACAAAAGCAACACAGAAATATGTAAAAAAAATAATAATTCAAGTGTGGGGCGTGGTGGGGTGATGGGGTGAGAGGCGGGGGGCGGAGGTGTACGGGGAGGGTTGCAACATATATGTGTTAGAACTGACAAAAGCAACACAGAAATATGTAAAAAAAAAAAAAAAAGTTTTCAGGTCTGGGGCGGGGTGGGGTGGGGGTGATGGGGTGAGACTTTTTTTTGGGGGGGGGGGGGCGGGGGGGCGGTTGCAACATATATGTGTAAGAATTGACTAAAACAACACAGAAATATTTTTTAAAAAAATTAAAAATTCAAGTGTGGGGCGTGGTGGGTGGGGTCATGGGGTGAGAGGCGGGGGGAGGGGGGGTGGGGGCGGGGAGGGTTGCAACATATATGTGTAAGAATTGACAAAAGCAACACAGAAATATGTAAAAAGAAAAAAAAAAAGTTTCAAGTCTGGGGCGAGTGTGGAGGGGAGTGGGGGCGGGGGTAGAGGGGGGGGAGAGAAGGGAGCCCAGGCCCCAATATGGGCGAAGTAATAAGATGCATAATGCTATAACAAATCCCAAACCATAATTATATATATATACATGCATACATGCTTACATGCAAACCTAGATCTGCCTTTATTGCACATTTTATGGGCCATCACAATTTGGGTTCCATGGGAGCCCAGAATTTGCAGAAGACAAAATTACTTATCCAACCCTTTACAACATACTATAAGGAAACCAATTCCAAAATTTAGTTCAGCTAGGAAAAAAAATGTAAGAGATATAGACCTGTAAACACAGCTTACACGCAAAATTTGATGTGAAACAGACATATTTTAAGGGCTATCAGAATTTGGGTTCCATGGGAGCCCAGGGGTTACAGGAACCAAAATTACTTAAGCAGCCCTTACGATAATGCTATGAGGAAGCTAATGGCCAAATTTGGTTGTGCTAGGGTAAGAATTGTAAGAGATATAGACTTGTAAACACAGCTTACACGCAAAATTTGATGTGAAATGGGGCACATTTTATGGGCTATCATAATTTGGGTTCCATGGGAGCCCATGGGTTACAGGAACCAAAATTGCTTATGCAGCCCTTAAAATAATGCTACAAGGAAGCCCATGAACAAATTTGGTTGTGGTAGGATAAGAAATGTAAGAGATATAGACTTGTAAACACAGCTTACACGCAAACCTTGATGTGGGACGCCGACGCCGACGCCGACGCCGACCCCGGGGTGATTACATAAGCTCTCTTATTCTTCGAATAGTCGAGCTAATAAAGGCATGTCTACTTATGTTCATAAAAGAAAACACTACAATGTTTCACTTTGCTAGTATTAATTATAATAATATTGACATTTATTGTTTAATAAATAAGCAGCAACATATTAATACATTGTATCTTGTTTTCACACCGGCAATTTCGGAATACGGAACTGCATATTACAGATAATGTGAAAAGAAGCAACACGACGAGACAGAAACACACACATGCGCGCACGCACACACGCACGCACGCAGACACCCACAGACAACACACACAACACACACACAACGACTGACTGATAAATTGAATTGCTTTTTTAATCTGTATTGGCTTTGGTATTTTACAATAAAATAGTAACACGTAAATTCTTCTCCTCAGAACCTATTTATATATAGAGCCATATTCTATATTACTGAAAACACAAAAGCATGCACCTATGTGATTGCTCACTCCTTACCGCTTGCCCGTGCATATGCACGCACAGACGCACGCATAGTGTAGTTTATGTGATCATAAAAACATAACATACAATACAAGATAATCATCAAACCTGCATGTAATACTATGTTTGAGCTCTTTTAAGCGTCAAATTTGATTCTGTTTAAGATTTAGATTTAAACATATTTAATTGCCAATATTTTACAGACAGAATAATATCCACATATATACAATAGAAATATTATAATGACAAATGGGTTGGGTAACATACCCGTAGTGGTATATACCGGTAGTGATTTTATATTGTTTAAGAAATATTTCTCAAAAACATAAACAACCATAAAAACTAATAAACCTTTGTGCATGTAGACGATTTACCAAAAAAAACAAAAAAAACAAAAAAACACAAAAAAAACAACAAACAAAAACCAACAAACAAACAACAACAAAACATACTGTAACGAGCAATAATTAAATAATACAGGTGTATGGTTAATACAGATCGACGTCTTTTCTCGTTTTGGGTTAGTCTGGAGTCTTCACCTGATCTGTAAAGTAGTTTAGTGTGTCAATTTATAAGCTCCTATTAATTACGTGTTCGGGACTGGTTTATGTAAGGTACCACTGTGTTTGTATGTCATCTTGTTTTCTCCCGTTAATCACGAGTTCGCGTGGTTCTTAAAAGAAAGTATTGTATAGTTTGCATCGAAAGATCAATTTCTTATCGCGGGTGTTGAGGGAAAACACAATCTATTGTATACCGCACGGGTGTTTTAAGCGCGATAAATATTCACACTGATTTTAAAGGGACTGTGCAATAAATAGTTATGGCCAGGGGAGATTGAGCCAAGTGTGGAAGTCTTTGAACTCTATTCTTTCTATTTTAGCTGTAGACCTCCATTTAACAAATATTTTTCCGTTCGCGAACCAAGACTGGTCTACCTCATCCTTAAGTTTCTTCCTTGTTGATGCTAGAACCTCGTTATTAAGTTTGGTGAGGTCTTCAAATATTGACATCCCACTACCTTTTAACAGCTTCCGGTTTGCCATCACGCCCTGTTTGACTTCTCTGTGCACAAACTTAACAATAACTCTGCGATTTCGGCCTGTTTGAAAGCGGCCCAATCTATGAGAAATATCGATCTCATTGGGGGTCAGATTCATATTAAGTTTTCGGTTAAGCATGTTTAGTACTTTCATTGTCGTTTGCATCGACTGTTCATTTTGCTCGTCGTCTGGTAGCATTGTTATTCTGATATTGTTCTTTCTACTATACTGTTCATGCTCGTTTATAATTTCATCTACCCTTTTTTGCTCACTTTCTATATTTGCTTTGTAATTTTCATGTTCATTTTCTTTTTCTTGTATATTTACTTTCAATTGCTCCACCTCTTTTTTCAACTCTGTATTTTCAAGGATCTTGTTGTGCAATTCACCCTCCACAATTTCTATTCTCTTGACTACTGTGGCAAGTAGGCTTTCTTTTAGTTCTAAAATCGTTTCTTTGATAATGCCTTTTAAAAAAGACGTGTCGTCTTTTGATAGGACGTTATTCAGCTTCTTATTGATTTCCTGGAGATTTCTTTCTATTCCTTCATCAGTGTTGAAGACGTCATCTTTAGTCTTTGTTTTTGTACTTTCAACTGTATTTGTATTTGTTTTATCTATTTTGCTCATGTCTAGCTGAAGTTCCCCTATTTTTGTTTCCATTTTGGACTTTTTTTTCTTTTGACCTTTTGGTACTTTCGGTTTGAGTGTATTTTCCTTAATGTTTATATGTGGTACTTCCGCCGTAGTGTTTAATGTACTACAAGCATCGTGGCTTGTGTCATGACTTGTATCTAGTGAACTAATACTGGACAATTCATTATGTTTCCGTTTGTCTGTCATTGTCACAACTTTTTTCTGCAGTATCAGAAAAACCAAGAAACCAAAACTTTTCAGCGTGCCTTTAATTTTGCGGCTTGTCCGTCATACACAGTTCGATAATGGCGCCCGCCTCGATAGAAATTTAGACCATTGTTGTAGAGTTTTTCATGAATATTTCAAAAGTATTCATTTTGTTTGGTAATATGAATCTGCCGTTTCTTTTGAGGTACTATTACATTGATGATTCAATTAAAAACTGTTGACATACCTCATCCTATTAATTATAAATCCAAAATATCCTCGACGTAAAAAAAAACACGACACTATCACCTGTAGTCACGTGACCAAAATCTGTATAAAAAAAAAACGATTTTTGACAAGGACCAACACCATGTCATGCTGATCATTTTAGAAAAAGTCACATATCAATATCACTTATAGTTTTCAAGAAGTAGTCGCTACAAACTTGTATTTTGAAAATATATTTTTAGCCGTGGCGGCCATCTTGAATTTCCGGCCGACCTGACATTTTGCTAGGATCAATAAGACATCAAGAGCAACATTCCTGTGAAGTTAAATGAAAATCCGTCAAGTAGTTTCAGAGGAGTAGTCGCTACAAGTTTTCATTATATAACTCTATGTAAACAAACATGGCCGCTAGCAGCCATGTTTAATGTCGAATCCAAACGATTTTCGACAAGAACCAACACCATGTCATGCTGATCATTTTAGAAAAGTCTCATATCAATACCACTTAGAGTTTTCAAGAAGTAGTCGCTACAAACTTGTTTTTTAAAAACCTATTTTTAGATTTGGCGGCCATCTTGGATTTCACATCAACATGATATTTTGCTAGAATCAACTAGACTTCATTGGCAACATTTCTGTAAAGTTTCATGAAAATCCATTCAGTAGTTTCAGAGGAGTAGTCGCTACAATAAAGTTTACGTAAGGACAGACAGACGGACGACGGACACCCAACACGGCATAAGCTCAGCTGATCTCTGATCAGTAGAGCTAAAAAATCAGTAATTCTTATCTACTCAGAACCAATGTATGTATGTTTAAGTTGTGTTGGCAATAGTCTTTGGGTGAAAGCGTAGCAATGATAAGATGGAACAATTTAGGACAGAGCTTTTTTGTTGTTGATTTTAGCATTACCCCACCCACATATTGTATACAGTGATAAATGTTTTATTACAGGTGCCGGACTGGCGTGTGTTTGTTATACACAGATCGTGTAATGTAGGCAGTGGGATTTTTTTTGGACTAGCCCGACGGGCTACCTGC
This sequence comes from Cyrtodaria siliqua, assembly GCA_037043455.1. Classification (NCBI taxonomy): domain Eukaryota; kingdom Metazoa; phylum Mollusca; class Bivalvia; order Adapedonta; family Hiatellidae; genus Cyrtodaria; species Cyrtodaria siliqua. The sequence continues at coordinate 6,484 of JAWPHD010014621.1, forward strand.
ATGGAATTTGCTACAAGCCCGACTTCAATTTGACTAGCCCCGGCAATCTCTACCCAGAGTACACTCGTTCCTCATTTGACTCTGTCTACGTCAAAGGAAGTAGTGCGAACGGTTAGGTCACGTGATAATTCAAAAAAGTTATGACGATGTTTATAATAAATCCTTTTGCGTAATCTGCAAAGATAAAATATAGACCTATATTAAATAATTTCAATTTTTATTTCTAGGTGTTAATTTTTTTTAGTAATTTTCTGCTATCGAGCTTCTGTTTCAATTATTTACATTTTGGTTGAGGAGACCTAAGTACGTATTATTTTTGTAGTAAAATAATCCCGATTGAAAATAAATTGTTTTCATGCATTATTTCAAAGCTTGCAACATCTAATTTGCAGATATTCTGAAAATTATAATCACACAAGAAATAAATAAGTTTTAGGCCAACATATTCCAATTTAACAGGTTTTACCAAAATCTTGCGATTTAGTAGTAAGCAGAGATATATGTGAGTGCAAGGAACGATAACTCTGCGTGGAGATTGTAGCCCCGGGCGTCGGGCTATACAATTTCTGAAGTATTTCTCTGCAAAAAAGTCATGAATTGTGTTCTCATCATTTGGTTGGTACATTATGTACTACTAAGGTTGGATACCGTTTGAATTAAACGGTACAGTACCGGGACCAACGAAACGCTAAGGTACTTTACCGGTACTGTTAACGTTGCGCGGTCTTCGATCAGTTTGCTTGACAAAATCGGTCTTATTTTCGTATTTGATTTATTTTCATCTTTATTTTCCGCTTTAAAGATTTGTTTGTTTTGTTATTTCATGTTCAGTTACATATATTATATTTATTGTGAGTTTCTCGTGTTTTAATTCCATTTAATTGTTGCAAAAAGTGCATACGAAAATATGAATCCAAATGCGAGCCTCACTACTAGACTGGTTCCACTTTATAACGTGCCGTAGAATATGACCGTTGGTTCCATCATGTCCATAAAGCGTGTAAATTACGTTCTATAAATAGACGTGGTTTCTCGATTAAATTGCTAGGTACTACACAGCAAAATAATGCAAGTGAATCGCAAGCTGTATGGGTCTGGGTGTAAATATTTACACAAAATGATCACATGCTGATAGTTCATCGTGATCATTTCAGTTTGGAGCTTATTCGCTGCCAGAACAGCTTCAAAATAAGGTAGACACATTCCTCCAAATACCGATAAGGGTACCAGGTTTCTTTAAATGGGTAAATACTGGTTCCCAATGAAACGGTATGATACCAGCACCGGGGTCCTACATGTATCGTATTATCTCTGACAATGTATGACCTTCGCCAACACCGACACATCAATATCCCCAATGAGGACCGCAAACACTACTAGAAAAGGCACCGGCCATTCTTTCCTGCACAGAAACCATTATCCCTGGGATAGAACCCGTACATTTATATGTACACAGGACAAGCGATTACTTCATTTCGGATATGTGTTACTCAGTGATTCCCATTCGCCGAAGGATAATCTCAATGTCAATGCCAATTTAATCACCAACTGATGTTTCAGTATATGCATAGGAGAACAACAAACTTGAGTTTGTACTCTCCCGTCAAAAATGTTATGCATTTGCAATCGCACATATTTAACAGCTATTTCTCAAGTGCATTTATCGTTTCATTGCAAATTTTACAGTCCCCACCATAGCTTAATATCCCATCTACTTACAATGGCAATCAAGTGAAATTTTCTTGAAAACATCCTCGAACAATATTACATCTACTTACCTCAACTAAAACCGCCTTGAATACTTCCTAAAACACGACAAAACATTGCAGCTTTCAAGATGGCTTTCAAAACTGACAAGGTCAAGGTCGACTGACGCTCGCATGCGCACACACACAAAAAACAAAAACATCAACAATTTCATAAGTGCATCAGAAATTAACTACACTGTTATAGAACAAATCTTTATACACACACCAACCGCATCAAACTTCCCGAAAAACATCTAAGCAGATTTCTCAAACCTGCACGCAACATTCTGAATTTTGAAGTTCATCGCGACTGACCACAGAGAGTCGAGAGCGCTTGAGACAAAAATACATTTATCCAATACATGAACTCAAAACTTACAACATATACACGTACCTACATTTCGTCTTGAACTTTTGGACAACCGTTACTAACGAACTTTAATGCAATACGTTTAATATGCTCAATCGAAATGCTCACGATCCTCAACTGTGCTGCAAAAAAAAAATGGCGTCCTCCAAATTTCTCTGAAATTGTCTGCGCATGTGCGGTAAAAATAAACCGGACGCTTACACCAGATGTATATATAACAATTAGTATGCATCCAAGAAATAGCAACTTATGTAATGACCAAATTTAACGTCCCGTTCAGGTATCTTTATCCACTACTGTCGTTCCGTACTAGAAAATAAGATGGTTGATATTAATTATGACATACGTCTAGACATGTAAGTTTATATGTATGTCAATTAAAAGTTATAAAAGCTTTAGCACTCGTGAAAATATTTGAGTTTTTCTCACTTCTCGATGAAAATAAATCCTATATTCACGACAAACCAACACATATTCTATTTATTATATATATATACTCACACCTGGAAATTTATGCGGAAGAAACGTAATGCGCCAAAATCAATAACGTCAGTAATTTCAACAACGTAAACATCGTCAACAGTTGCATGACGTCATTTTGAGTGAAAATATATATTTTCACATGTGAAATATAAACAATGAAAATATAAGGTTTTGTTTTAATCATAAAATCCACTATTTCACTGGAAAGTATATAATGAAATGACATATCAGACAATGCAACATTGATTCCTCTATAAACAATGATTTCATCTTGATATCGCCCTTCTAAGATATAAATCAAGTTTTACATTTCAAATAAGAACATGCACCATACTTGTAGAACACTGATTTAAGACTGAAGTATTTACGAGGGCATGACTGCAGCTTTAATTTATGACATTTACTTTATCTACCCGATACGCGATACAGTACATTGTTAATATAATGTATTGGCTATATTTCATATATTTTAAGACAATATTAAGAAAGGGATTTTATTACATTTCTATCGGTGAAAGATTACGATTTCTCAGTGAAAGAATATTTATAATCGCTACATATTAATAACTAACTCCGAACACAAAAATAACTAACTGCGACGGTGAGTTGACGTCAATAACGTGTTGGTGACGTCGACGTCATCCTCCGATAATGTTCAATAAAGCGAATAATTCTGGTTAAAATCATACATAATCTGATTGAAAATGTAATAAATAGATTATTTAACTGTTGCGATCGATTATATGGAAACTCTTTGTTTTTCTTCTAAATTTTAATGGAGAAGTATTTTGCATTAAAAACAACAACATTTTCTCATGTAACATTTTTTAATTTGTCAACCGATATTGAAAACTAAGGTATTTGTATTTACTACTGTGGCACCGCTTAATACCACAACTCAGCTAAAGACACCACAGCTCCTCTAAAGTCCACATGAATTTTCGCTAAAGTCCACACCTCCGCTATATTCCACACACATGTCCGCAAAAGTCCACAACAAAAAGACAAAAAAAACGAAAGCCAAAGTCCACAAAAGGTTCCGATAAAACATATTGTCGCTAAAGACCACAAACGTTTTCGCTAAAATCCAGAACAATATTTCAGCGAAAAACACTATTTTGAATTAACTATTTTCTCATTTGTGAGAGATGTTTATGCACTTTTCCTTTAATGTATTCAAACCATATTTAAGTAGTAATAAAAAACTAATGTAAATGTATACAGATAAAACTATTTATAAATAAGGGATGAAATGGTAGTAATATAAACTATTTATATACACTACTCAACTTTTATAATCGGTCACCCAGGATTTTTGAAAATAACATGAATACTAAAAAACTGGAAATCAGCGAAACACATACCAATAGTTTATTAAGTTTATCAACAAGGTTTTAGTCCAACCAAGGCAGATTAAGTTAAGCTAGCGATATTTGTTAGACGACACCAGTTGAAATTTCAAATGAAAATATGAAAAATATATAATTCTTTGAAAGGTGACCTATTAAAAAAGTTGAAAACAAATGCCCGTCAACGGGTGTGTAGACAAGTAAATATATATAAGAACATATTATAATGATTAGTAAAGTCTGATTTCTTTCAAAAAATTTAAAACAATACTAAAATCTATAGTATCAAAAAACTCTTTCATAGTATTAACTGCATGGTGCCTTTGCCGCATAGGATCAAAGTCTACACATTCCAACAAGATATGTTTGACCGTTAACGGTGCAAAACAGGGTATACATTCTGGTAATTGCTCACCTTGTTATAAACATGAATGAGTATAACGTGTATGCCCTATCCTGCACCGGGCTGTGACAACTTCTTCTCAACGAATGGTTCTAATAGAAGGACGCCATTCTTCGAGTAATGGTTTAATTGAAAGGAGTTTATTGTTCACTGACAAATCCCAAGCGGCTTGCCAAGAGTTACAAATATATGTGTTATTACTTCTTTTGAAATCAGTATAAGGTATTTTGGCATTAGACATATGTAAACATAATGCTGCCTTAGCAGCACTATCAGCTCTATCATTTCCACGTATTCCTACGTGGCTTGGAAGCCAGCAGAAAAAAATAATATTATCAACTATAAGAGAACTGTACTTTTCAAAAAGTTGAAACACAACTGGGTTACCATATTTCATATTACATAGGGCTTGAAGAGATGAAAGGGAATCAGAAAAGATTACAAAATGGTCATCATCAGATTGCTGAATATAGTTTAAAGCAAGTTCAAGTATTGGCCTTCAAGTATTTAAGGTGTGGTATAAACGTTAATTTACGGTCAAAAATAAGACCAAGGCATTTCGTCTCATCCACTACTGGTATTGGTGATAGATAGTGTTAGAGTCATGATGTTTGCGTAGTTGACAGAATTGCATACAATTAATTTTAGATTTAGAATATTTTAAAACTGTTTTCATCAGACCAGGTCTGAAATTTATTGAGACATTGTTGTAATTGTCTCTCAATAGTTTTCATATTTTTTTTCACGATAATATATAAAACGTCGTCAACCAGGGTTTAACTATACTGTTATTTTTTATATTAAAAAGAGTGACAGAGTGTATGTGTATGCTGTGCTGTGGCACACCCATCTCCTGTTCATGAATATCAGAAAGGGTTGAACCCATTCGGATACAATACTGTATATCATCTAAGAAATTCTCTATAAATAGTATTAAACGGCCTGTAAGGTCAAGGTCATAAATATCATTCATTATACCGTACTTCCATGCAGTATCATAAGCTTTCTACAAGCCAAAACAATCCTGTATAAAAACAAGGTTCTTAGGCACTCATCAAGGTTGTTATGTATATCCTCTTTACAGCATGACATTGTATAACCTGTATACTGCAAAAACAAAGTTCTTAGATATACCCTGTTGACAAAGAAAAAAGTATGTCCATATTTATGTGGGGGCGTCCGTGGCCGAGTGGTTAACGTCTCTGACTTGAAATCACTTGCCCATCACCGCTGTAGGTTCGATCCTTCAGGGGCCTAGGAATCTTTATGAGGAAGCTATCCAGCTGGCTTGCGGAACGTCGGTAGTTCTTCCCAGGTGCCCGCCCGTGCACGAAAATTGCCCGGAGGGGCACCTGGGGGTCTTCCTCCACCAATGGAAGCTGGAAAGTCGCCATATGACCTTAGCTGTTGGTGCGACTATAAAATCCAATTCAATCAATCAACCATATGTATGCATGTCGGTATGTATGCATGTTTTCTTTCTTGAACGTCTTCTATTTCTGTAGAGCGTGTCGGAATGACAGCACATTTGAGATGCTATATCCCAGGGCTGATAAAATAATTTCGTAGACTGTATATATTATATTATACGTTTTTTTCAGACAATGTTATATAGCAAAACAAAATGCATACCTCATTCACCTACATATCTGGCAAGTATAGAATATTCATGACAATGTGTGATATACCGAAGTTTTAAAAGCAATTCGTCAAAAGGTTGTAGAGAACGAATTCCTCTTGCTTATGCAAATTGAGTAACGTCGATGCATTCTCAGAATATCGGCGGATGTCCATTGCTGTGTAGCTTAATTGTTCAAAGTATCTAAATTATTCAACATTAAGGTGAATGCAATTTCTAGTATTTCGAACAAATTATGATTAATGTTAATGTGTAATGAAACATAATGGTCTGTATTGCGGAGTTTAACTGACGCAAACACGCAATATTGGTAAGAGGTTTTCTTCCACTCCCGTCTTTCCCATCGACATCGACAAATGATTCATGCTCATCTAAAAACTCACTTAAAAGCTTAAGTTCTGCTCACGTAAGTGTTTTTCTGCGACTGTTTGATTGACAAATAATTACCAGATTAACTTCAAATTTACAAGAGATGTACGTCAACAGCAATGTAATCGCATATTCGCGATGAAATGTCTCAACTATAACATTATTTCCTTTGTCTGAATATGTGATGTCAATATTTTGGCATAATTCAAATATTCAATTTCTGATGAAAAAATGGTTTTGTTTGAAATATGCGCCAAATATCGCGTCAGAAGATTTACAATGTACCGAACAGAACGACGGCATAACATGTTGTGTTCAAAAAAGATGCTAGACTGTACAAACATATACTGTATTATAAACAATAAACATGGTTAAATATCAGGACACCTTTTGGTACATATAGGCGTCAAACATGGCAATTCGCGAGACTTCCTTATCAACCAATTTTTTATTTGACCAAAGTTACATTCCTCATGTTCCTGATTCAAATATTTTTAATTGTACTTTCTTTTTTTCACTCCTTAAATACCTAATACCAAACCATTGAACTTGGGAGGAGGGTCGGCGGAAGAGAAGTGTTATATATATATATGTAAATCACTGGTATATAGGAACATTTGAATAGGAAAATGGTGTTATTTCCCGTAACACTCGTCCAACTTCAGCACAAACCGATTTCATGAACAGTAAACACTAACTATTCATAGAAATATTGAATTCAATTTAAAATTGTCTCTCAGTATTCTTTAAAGATTAGAAATAATAAGTACTCTATAAATTCATTTCATAAATTGTGATATAAAATTAAATTGTGTTTTTCGTAATTATCAGTTAATAGTTTATCTTGATACTGCAGCTTCTGGGAAATTTTGTGTCTAGTTTTTTTATCCATTGTTCTTCTATCATATGCCTATATGTTCGACCTTTACTGAAAACGCGCTGTTATACCGTTACTCCCACGTCTATGTCTTTGTGACCCTGGACATGTTTCATTATGGGTTTGTCGGTATGATGGCGTACATATCTAAGGTGTTATTAAATTATAAAATAATACTTTGTGTAAAGTGTTTGTATAAAAGCTGAAATGTTTACTTGTTTTGGTTCTCTTCATAATAGTGAAGTAGTTTATAGTAAAACCTTAGATACTATTCAATGCTCTGTGCTTATACCTGGGGTAATTCATCAGTGAGCATATAAGCAAGTTCAGTTACCAATTAGTATTGGGGTATTCCTTAAGTGATACTTATCATCATTACGATGCTGACGAACTTGCATCGAATGTGCTCTTTGTATTGGTAACCATTGAACGATGGTAAATCAGTAACACATGAGAGCAAAGTGATTTACGAATATGTACCGATAACAGTTTTCGTATGTTTGGACAGTCCTAGTATGTGTGGAATGTTTTCTTTTTTAACACATACACAATATTGCAGTCTCCGTTTGATTGAGACTGTTCACGAACGGTAGTGAAATATGCTAGCTACCGCTCTCGCCCTCTAGCCCCGGGTTGAGCAGAACTCAATATTCATAAAATCAATAGTACATCATTTCAACCATCCCGAAGATGGCATGCATATGGCGGTGGACATAGAGATTTTCCTCCCCCATGTCCAGCGGCGTATGGTGCCAGTATCTAACAAAATACTATGCCCCGAAGAGCGAAATATGGAATAAAGTTAGGAGCAGCGTTTATGAAGCCTGAACTAAATATAAGTATCGGGCTCAGCGATCTTCAAAGATCGAATGAATAACAGTCCTGACTGCAAGCTCGGGGAGACGTTTTACTGCCGCCACACTGCACATTGTCAAGCAATTCTTTTGAGAATCAATAAAATCATTACCATCACTTTTTGTTTCATCTCTTGACTCTGAGTATGTATACAGATCAAACTGGCAATCAATAACTTTCACTGAACACAGCAACCAAAAGCACGCAATAAAGCAAACAATACTTACGGCACGTGACGTCACAAACACAAACTGGTTCACAATAGGGATTCCCGTGCCTTTGAACTGTCATTGGCAACAAGGCCACTGGGAGTTTAAACCAGGTGGTATGGTGCTCTAAACCTCACTTTCACCAAAATGCCATCCCAATAAAACGGGACAGTATCAAGTTGCAATATAAGTAAAGCACAAATACAAGTATAAAACACTCACACAGTACTCATTGACTTGGCAGTAGACAGAGCAACAAGAAAATGAACCGTTAAGGGTAGGAACAAAATGGTACTATAGAAACCCGAGCATCCAAGCGCAATATCACTGTAGTTCAGTTCTGTCCCACTATATAACGCCACCATATACGTCAGAGTGTGATATTCTTTGCTGCAGAGGAGTAATACATGATAACTGAAGATGCGTCAGTCAAGTACTTAATAATTAAACTACTTTATCAGCAGGAACTACATTCTAAAATTTCTGTCAAATTAATCCATTCCGTTAACAATATTAGTTAGTCGGATATGTCAGCTAAATAGTATGCAGCATCCATTCTTTACAAGATATATACATAATTAACATTTTGAAAATACCCTTTACCATATCTAGGCATATACACACACCAAACACTCACGTGCGTTCATGCAAATTAAGTAGTATAAAATAGTATGAGAGTGGACCTTTGGAAACGGCAGAACACGATACATACGAAATATAGCAGTCTCGGTTTGATTGAGACTGTTCATGAACGGTAATGAAATGGGCTTGCTACCGCTCATGCCCCCTAACCCTGGGTAGAGCAGAACTCAATATGCATAAACTCATAGTATATAATTGTAACCATCTCGATGATGGCATGCATATGGCGGTGGACATAGCGAGCTTTATACTTGTAAAATCCCCCATGTCCCGCGGCGTATGGTCCCAGTATCTAATAACATTCTATGCCCCGAAAACATCAATTAAAATTCATTATCCAGCAGTTTAACGAAATCGAAAACAGAAATGGTCAGTATACTAATTTGTATTTTGTTTTAAGCGATCATGAATATGTTTAATATGTTTAAAGAGTAAACAACACCATTTTCAAAAATACATTTTCTTATTATATTTATTGAAATTAAGGTAAAATACGATTAAACAAGCGATAACATGTGCTGTCGTTATTTATTTTTATTCAATTATTCAATTAATTAATTGATTTATTGATTTATTGATTTATTGATTATTTTTTTGAATTTAAATAAGTGGTAACGTTTGGGTACTTCACGATGATAAATTGGCTTACCTCCAACGATTGTTCAGCAATATACTTTTGTACTCTTCTTTAGGATGAGTAGGATTTACTTAAACGTTACATGTTATATTTGACATTTTAAAGAATCTATAGGTAGATAAGCATTTTCAATCTACTATTTAAAAATATATGTTTTAATATTTGTATTTTAAAGTAACATATTCATTTAGAACATTAATAATTTATGACACATTACAGACTTCGGTCGATGTATATCATCTATATATAATTTCGCAGTGGCACACACTGAGTTATCCTTTTCTTTGATCCAGTTGGTTACAATGCATATGAAACAGCATTATACAAACGTATGTACCTGCATGTTAAGAATCCAATTCCAGACACATGATGTTATTTGAAGCTATGTTTAAGAATAACATTCTGTTTGTACTTGCAATGTATTTCAATCCGTTTCAATGACATCTTTTAACACTGCACTGCCATATACAATGCATTTAGCAAAGGGAACAAAGCGGTATGCGATTAAAGGTCAACATTAACACTTTACTTCTTTCCAAAATATAAAAGTAATTGAAGTAATTAAAGTAAACCTCTTAAGAAAAACCTTTTAACAAGTTTAACAAAGATAGTATGAAAGTGATCATGACCAATGATCTTAGGAAGTTTGTAAATCGCGTCACCATAGAAGTCAGGTTGTGATAATCCTTGTCGCGGAAGATTTCTTAAATTACTTTCATATTTGGAAAAAAAATCAGGGTTACGATAATACAATTTTGCAAAGGCTTAACGACGTTTGTAACCATGTCTGATACAGCTTAGCTCCTCTCTTTTCCTCTCTACAAAACATGTCCGGTAAATTGCTGTCATATTGTTGTATGTCATATTGTTGCTGTCATATTGTTGTATGTCATATTGTTGTATGTCATATTGTTGTATGTCATATATTGTTGTATGTCATATTGTTGTATGTCATATTGTTGTAAACGTGTTGTATTGCTTTCTGTCAAGCTAACCTTTTAATTTCCTAGATAACAAAGAATGATCAGTTTTAGATGTATTCAAATGCATCCATGATGTCTATATCCAGTTTCAATTTAATCATTCTGGAGCCAAAAAAGCTTCCAGAAAATAAATTTATATCTTCATATTGAATCACACAATACTATAAGCGTATATGTCATGTAGTTGTATACTCGTACAGTTATTAGTTTTGTAACTCCAACCATTCAACATGCTATAGTTCAAGATGTATTTCCAATATCAGGCATTGAAATCTACCCAAAAACTGAGTATATGTATTTGACAGATTTGACAGATTAAGAAATCGAAATAGTCGTTTACCCCAATCCTATTCGTTGATTTTAACGGTGGTAGATAGCAAACGCATATACGGAAAATTCCTCCGTTACTGAATTAAGTCTAACATTAATATACCCTTTCTATTGTAAATATGACGGACATGGCGGAACCCTTAATTTGTAAACCTTTATTTCCTTACAATTTTGATCCGACTATGTCAACTTGTTTATTGCCTCTCATGAACAGATTTAATACAACATAGTTTGTTACTTTTCTCTCTTGTTTGTGTGTGTTGCTCCCAGGAGATTCAGTATTAATCATAATGCCTATGCTCGATACATATAGCTTTAGGTTGACAATGCAGTAAAATTGCCAGGGTTAACTTTCATAATTCCGGAATGCTTTTACATAGAGAAATTGAAATCTAGTGAATAAATTGGTATTGTACACGAACTGATTACAAAATGTGCACATACCACAGGGAAATAAGTATTGTATTCCAAAACCTTGACTAATTAATTTGTATATTACCGATGTATAAACTAATATTAAACGCTTTAAAATATTAAATGCTTCTGTATATCGATTCATGTTGATGCGTATGCATCTCATATAAGGTCATTTACGCTAGTATTACTTCTCGCATGAACATATAGTTGGCAGCCCAGTAGCACGTGCCTAAAATTCGAGTAGATCGAATTTATGAGTAAAAGTCCTTCATTGAGGTCATAATAATTATTGGAGTTCCCCGAACACCTTAGGGTCGGTGCTTTTGCCATTCAGGCCATCTAAGGTCATAAAGTAGGTCAAATGTCAGCTAAGTGCAAGTAAAAGGCAAAACCAATCGAACAATAGTGGATACAATAGTTATGGGCAAATTGTCGTGGTCAAGTTCGATAACTACTCAAATTGCACCAGTATCTCTGAAGTTATTTTCCCATAATTTTTGAAAACTGTTGAAATTGACAATGTCCCCGTAATAGCTACAGTAATTGTCATTGAAACTTGGATAAAATGCTTATGGCAGAAATATCTCGTCGACCTCGACATCCAGCCAGTCAGTTCGTACGGGTAACCATATAGTTATCTCTCCTAAACAGGTGTCGCTGTTTTTTTTATCTGTAGACTATTCGCTGAACGACCTAAGTAATTTTAATTGAAATGTTACCTACTTTGACATAAAGCTTATGACCGAAATATCTCGGTCAAATGTGATATACAGCCAAAGCACATCAGTAACCCCGGAGATATCTGACCTGTGATAACTAGCAAGATTGCAGCAATAACTTCAGTAATTGTAATCTAAATTTAAGTAAATTTCCAAGCTTGTCCCTTCAAGATGGGTGTATTTTGTGACAATGTTGCACTCTTGTTTTTAATATCCGTCCGTATAGAGTTCAGTGTGAAATGTATTATGTATGCATTTATGCATAACACTGTAAATAAGTAACCATGGAGGGATACTTTCAGCCTTATTCAATAAGTAATTAATTGCATAGCATAGCTGACATTTTTGCTCATATGTCAGTCCATCTCTTGGTATTCTGTTTATCTATCGTCTGTTAGTTTCGTTGGTAATATCCAATATAATATCCTGACTGGAGGCAATCGCATCAATACTTCCGCTTGGGCGAAAATAAACTACTCCATGAGGGACAGTGTTTATTTGTCAGAAATGAAAGGAACATCTCAAGAGTTTTCGATGTTATTAACAAATCTATAATCAGTTCAACAGGTTCCACATAACCATGCCAGAAAATAGATCAACCGAATGTGCACAATAATCTATTTAGTGCTACATGGTCGGCAATATTATGAGGGAACAAAGCTAGAGATGTCGGAGAACAGCGCACCTCTCCGTTTTTATTTTTTAGAAAAACGAGACAAAGCTCTTCATAAAAGCAATGTTTAACAAAAACCTATATATATCTTTAAAGAATAAAAACAATCGAGAAGGAAGATATTTTAAGAAAAGTAATAAGGAGGGAATGTGGATGATGGAAGTGGGTGTGTGGGGAGGGCTAATGAGACGTTAACACGTGTGGATGCCGTGTGCACCCTTAAAAAATATACATAAACAAAGAAGACAACTGTGAACATTGAGGCACAATGTTGTGTTGTGAACAATATCAACAAAAGTAGATAAACAAATCGAACAGGAAATGTAGCATTGAAGGACGACTGTCAAACATAAACACACGCAAAAACAAAGAACAACTTTAACGATGATTAAAATGAAAGATAATACTTCACTAACACAAAAGGGTTGACCACCTTGGAACAGTCAGTGGCAAAAAAGCACCAAACCTCACACTTACCCTACTGTCATCCCAGTAAACGTGACAGTGTAAATATCCCAGCCAGGTAATAATCTCTAGCAAACAAGGTAGCATGTATACACAGGAAAAATAAGTAAAACCCAAAAATGGTCATGTATATATAACATAAAACAGACGCCTAGAAAGCCACACTTGGCACAAGCCACAGCAACAAGAGAACAAACCGTTAAGGGTACGACAAAATATAAATATCAAACACTACCGGCCTATAAGGATTTATGTAGACGTCATCATAGGGTCCACAATCTGTCGCAGAATCAAAGAGAAAAGTATAGTGGCGAACTGTACATGGGTCAACCACTAAACATGCAGTACGTTGCAAAATGATATGGTCCTAAGCTCTCCTAAGCTCTCCTGATACACTTTCTAACAAGTTTAATAAAGATTGTATGAAAGTGATTATGACCAAGTGTCTTACGAAGTTTGTAAATCACATCACCATATAAGTCAGGTCGCAGAAGAGATCTTAAATTACTTTTATATTTTAAAAGTAGATCAGGGTCACCATTATACAATTTTGCAATGGTTTTTCGAAGTTAATTGTAACGGCAGCCCAGCTGGAGTAAAGGTTTAGTTATATAAAATATAACGAATATTAAAGTCCTCAACACGACTACAAGCTCTAGAGAAACGAATAAATTCAGAAACACAGACCGCATGTAAAAAGTAGCTCGGGGAACATCCCCATTTAGATTAACAATATCAAAATTAAATTCATCTCCCTTGTCATAGATTTTGATAATTATTTCGCCATTTAAATCAAGGAAAAAAGCGACAGTATCAGTTAGCTTTGCTGAGATGAAGTTCCTTAAGATAGATAGTATTAACCGTAGTAGAAAAGAAAGGATTTTCAATATTCAATATGTCATCCATATACCAAGAGGTGTCATTAAAGGCTTCAATTACATCTACCTGATGATCGGATGAAAGACTCAACATGAAATCTCTTTCATAGCAATAAAATAACAATTATGAGACAAGAGGAGCACATTTCTTAACCTTAAGGATACCAACAATTTGTTTATAAACGGTAGTTCCATATCGGATGCAAACATTATCTAATAGGAAAATGAGTGCTTCTCAAAATTCTTGGCAAAGAAAGAAATATAAAAAGATCGGACAGGGAAAGTAGCATTCAAAGAGGACAGTCAACCATGAAACACAAAAACAAACACGCAAACAGACAACTAGAAGGCAAAAGTAATACAAAATGCAAACGACATCACAAACACAAAAGGGTTGAAAATAGGGCTATTCCGCCTTGGAACGGTCAGTGGCCTTTAGTGGCCAAAAAGGCCACTGAGGGTTTAAACCAGGTTCTAGGGTGCACCAAACCTCACACTTACCCTATTGTCATCCGAGTTAAGCGGGACAGTGTAAATAAAGAAACCTCCGCCATGAAATATTCTCTAACCAACAAGGCAGCGTTAAAAGGCAATATAAGTAAAACACCTAGATGCTCGTGTATATATAAATACAAAAAAATGCCTAGAAAGCCACAATGAAGGTACTCGATGACATGGCAGAAGTCAGAGCAACACGAGGATAAACCATTGAGGGCACGACAAGACAAGACCGCGGATAAACATCAAACGCCACCGTCCTAATAGGCTGTAGGTAGGCGTCATCATAGGGTCCACAGTCTGACCGGTCATCGTACAATTAAAGAGGAAAGCGTAGTGGCGAACTGTAAAAGGGTCCACCACCAAGCATGCAGTACGTTGCAAAATGATAGGGTCATAACCTCTTTTGATAAACCTTTTAACAAGTTTAATAAAGATAGTATGAAAGTGATCATGACGAAGAATTTTACGAAGTTTGTAAATCACATCACCATAGAAGTCAGGTTGTGATAGTCCTTGTCGCAGAAGAGTCCTTAAATTGCTTTTATATTTGGCAAGAAGTTCAGGGTTTCGATAATACAATTTAGCAAAGGTTTTACGAAGTTTATTGTAACGGTAAACCTGATGGAGTAGCTTTTTAGTTATACGAAGATTACGAATATTAAAGTCCTCAACTCGAGGACAAACTCTTTAAAAACGAATAAGTTGAGACACATAGACCCCATAAGAAGTTGCTCGGGGAACATCCCCATCTAAATGGGGATAATTAACAATGTAAAAATTAAAATCATCTCTCTTGTCATAGATTTTGCTAATAATTTCACCAGTTTCAATAGAGAGAACTAAATCAAGAAAAGAAGCGTTATTATCAGACATATTAGCCATGTTAAGCTGAAGTTCTTTAGGATAACTATTATTAACCATAATTGAAAAGAAAGGATTTTCAATGTTCAATAGGTCATGCATCCAGATACCGAAAGGTGTCATTTAAGGCTTCAATAACATCAGCCTGGGTATCTGGTAAAAGACTCAACATGAAATCTCTTTCATAGCAATATAAAAACAAATCTGGGACAAGTGGTGCACAGTTCGTACCCATAGGGATACCGACATATTGTCTATAAACGGTGGTTCCATACCTGACAAAAATATAGTCTAATAGGCAAATGAGTGCTTCACAAACTTCATGGCAAGTCGACATAGCGTAATTATCTAAACTGCCGTTAGTAAAAAACGCTTTAATATTATTTAAGGCCAAAAATGTAGTATTTTTCCTAGCGAATGTTTTTGAATGAGCGCAACAAGCTTGTCTTTAATAAGGTGATGTGGTAAGGTAGTATATAGTGTAGAGAAGTGATAAGTGCTTATTGATGAAGCTTGACGTTTATCGGAAATTTTATCAAGGACACCTCCTGAAATTGTATAGACCAAAATAAATTAATCCCAAAGTTTTCATAAGTTTTATCACAATATAGTTTAACGTGATCTTTAACGGAAGTAAAACAAGAAGTTAAAAGTTTGGAGATGTTTGTTGTGGTGCAGGCACTAGCATTCGAAATAAAGCGGGCCTTATACTGATTTGTATGTAATTTAGGAATCCAGTACATAGTAGTCAGTTTATTTTGCTTATCGTCTACACCAGCCTTGATAGTAGTGCACCGAGTGATATGTGCGAAAACAACATCATCCTCAGTAGAATTTACTGGAGTATACGAATTGGTGCTGCCGAGTTCCAGAGATAAAACATTGACGTAATGTATGCGTCAAACAATAATTATATTATTAGCTGTTTTATTTGAAGGAACTAAAACAAATTTATTATGAAATTCCTGAATTCCCGATTTTAAATTACGAAATGAAAATCTAGGTCTCGGAGGAAGTAAAGTGGGGTTAGCATTATAAAGGTTAATACGTGTATCTATAATTTTAAGAATAAGAATTGACTTTTTCCAAGTAGAAAGCGAGTTTGGGTCCGCATGTTTTCTACGACACCATTTTATACTAAAATGGAGTGGGCGATCTGGGAACGACAGGCATTAAAATCAATAGTTGAAGGTAATCTATATTTAGGACCTTTCGAAAACAAATGCCGAATATGTTTATCAACAATATAAAAATTACCAGTGATGACATGACCTGCTGGAGCATAGCAAAATGTTGATGTGTTGCATTCACATTTATTAGGAGTATTAAGTACTATATTAAGCATGTTAAGGTCAGAAACTATTTTGTTGTAATTGAAAATAATATTTCAAATAGGCTTTTTACACTTATAACAAATTGTACAGGACTTTAGGATTTTTGAAATATTTTGGGATAGAATCAACTTCATGAGTATCACGAAAAATACTAGGCATGTCAATGAAATCAATACCTTTATTAATATATATTAGTTTTAGAAAATGCCTGACGTGATCAGACTCCTTGTCAATATGGGGTCGGAGAACATGCTGTGTGTAGCTTTGAACTATGGAAGCAGTGTTATACAAGGGATCTGTACGAATAAAAATATTGTCTGCTTCCTCGTCGATCAACTTTAGTGAAGAAATGGACAAAGGGGTAAGCCGTGAAAGCTTAGAGTGCTTTCCAGACTGTTTAAAAATAGTATGTAAATCAGCGAAAGAAATAATTACACGCGATTTACGTTTGATATTACCATTACGCCTAAGACCATGACACCTAGATTTACGCTTTCGAATAGAAAATATAGAAAAAATGTCAATATTAGGATCCTTTGAAATATTTCCTTCTTGATAAATATTGTCATTAAGGCCGAGTGGATATGGTGTCTGTAAGTTGTTCATCCACTTAAGTTCTGCAATATGTCTAGCTTTTATTTTAAAGCTTTTAGTAGCATCATTATCAAACAATATATATTCAACCGGTTGAACAGTTACGTTACTGAAAGTATGACCTGACTGACGAAAGTGTTGGTACAAGATTTTTTTTTAACTTCATAGGATTACTTGCATTATATTTGTGTTCACGAAATCGAACTTTTAAGGATCGACCTGTTTGTCCAACATATTGTATACCGCAACGTGGTGCATTTCAAGACAGAACATAATGACGTGAGCTGTACGTCAATTAACATTTGAAGCTAGACATACATTAAACAATCTACCATTAACAGCTGATTTAATGGTGGACTTGCAAGATAAATAATTGCAACACTGCACCTCTTAGCATTGCACTTATTAATAGATGGAAACACCCTGCGTCTTGAATGAACTAAATGATTTCTGAAAGGAGACTTTAAGTGTGAGGTTTGGTGCACCCTAGAACCGGTTTAAACCCCCAGTGGCCTACTTTGACACTGACCGTTCCAAGGCGGTAGCCGTATTGTCAACCCTTTTGTGTTTGTGATGTCGTTTGCATTTTTTATTAATTTTGCATTTTCGTTTATTTGTTTGCGTGTTTGTTTTTGTGTTTTGTGGTTGACTGTCGTCCTTGAATGCTGCTTTTCCTGTCCGATATTTGTATCCTTCTTTATATGGTATTTCCTCAAAACATGTGATCCTAGAGGAGTTAGGGAAACTGTTGAGCCATTAATAAAAACCCTAGCAATATTATGAGAAGGAACATGAAACGAAGTTGCCGAATGAAGATTTTAAGGCGTAATGCATGAAGAGTTATTTTGTGGAATGTGTATTGATGACGCAGAGTGTAACCGAAGAGGTGAAATATTTATTTTAAAAGTTTTAACTAATATACTCATTATAGTTTTTTGGAGAGTAATACCATTCTGTGAAAAGCGAAATAAGGGCCAATTAGTAGTTATTAAAGATACGAAAAAATCGTATCAAAGATCCATAAGAAATAATATTAGTAAACTTACGGACTGTTAAAAGAGGTCCAAAACTCGATGTCAGTGTCTAATACAAGAAAGTTAAGGAAAGTTAAGGAAAACCCTAATAAAATGGGCCGAAATGTTGATGAGCACAAAACCTTCAACGCGGTATATGAAACACACGTACGTGTTTAAGGAAAAACTGGATCAATGAATGTCATACAATCCCTTTTGGATGGAAAATAACAATATTGATTGCATGTACTAAGTCAATGACAATAGGGCTACCGCCTTGGAACGGTCATTGGGGAAAAATGCCGCTGTGGGTTGACACCAGGTTATAGGTTGCACCAAACCTCACACCCTACTGTCATCCCAATAAAACGGGACAGTGTAAATAAAGAAATTCCCGCCATGAACTATTCTCTAACCAACAAGGTAGCATTAATAGGGAATATAAGTAAAACACAAAGATGCTCGTGTATATATAAATACAAAAATAAAAAGCCTAGAAAGTCACAAAGAAGGTACTCAGTGACGAGGCAGAAGCCAGAGCAACAAGAGAACAAACCATTGAGGGCACAATAAGGCAAGATTGCAGACAAGTATTAAACGTCACCGTCCTAGTCGTATATAGTGTAGAGAAGTCATAAGTACTTATAGATGAAACGTGACGTTTATTTCAAATTTTATCACGAACGTCTTCTGAATTTTTTATAGACCAGAATGTATTAATCCCAAAATGTTCGTACATTTTAGCTCAATATTGTTTAACGTGATCTTTAACGGCAGTAAGACAATAGGTTAAATGTTTGGAGATGTTTGTGGTGGTGAATTCGAAATACAGCGAGCTGTATATGCATTTTTATGTAATTTAGGAATCCAGTACATAGTTGACAGTTTATTTTGCTTTTCGTCTAACCTAACCTTGAAAGTGGTGCACTGAGTGATATATGTGGAAACAACATCATCCCCAGGAGATTGAACTAGAGTATACGAACAATATACCGAGTTCCAGAAATAAAACAGTGACGTAATGTAAGCGTCAAACAATAATTATATTATTAGCTGCTTTATCAGCAGGAATTAAAACAAATTTATTATGAAATTCTTCAATTCCCGACTTTAAATTACGAAACGGAAACCTATGTCTCGGAGGAAGTAATGAGGAGTTAACATTATAAAAGTTAATACCTGTATATATAATTTTAAAAATTTAATTTTTTCCAAGTAGAAAGAGAGTTTGTGTCCATATGTTCTCTACGACAACATGTTATACTAAAATCCGCAATGGATTGGGCGATCTGAGTTGAAGGTAATCTTTACTAAGGATCTTTAGAAAACCGAGACTGCAATATTTCGTATATGTCGTGAAAGGCTTAGCAAACATTATTGACATTCCTTGTTATTTCCTATACCAAGGTCAGAAACGTGTGTTGTAGTTGAAAATAATATTTATAATAGTTTCTTTTATACTTATAACAAATTTCTAAATTGTTGAAATATTTAGGAATATAATCAACTACATGAATATTTCTAAAAAAATACTTGGCACATCAATGAAATCAATACCCTTATTACGATTTAGTATCTTTAGAAAATACCTGACCTGAATGTTGCCTGCTTCCTGGTCGATCAACTGAAGTGAGGAAATGGACAAAGAGGTAAGACGTGAAAGCATAAATGTATCATACTGTAAACCAACTCAGACATAAAAAGAGTATGAGAGTGGACCTTTGGAAACGGCCGAACACGACATATACGAAATATTGCAGTCTCGGTTTGATTGAGACTGTTCATCAACGGTAGCGAAATATGCTAGCTACCACTCACGACCTCTAGCCCCGGGTTGAGCAGAACTCAATATTCATAAAAATCAATAGTACAACATTTTAACCATCCCGAAGATGGCGGTGGACATTGAGTATATTTCTTCCCCATGTCGTACGGCGTATGGCCTCAGTATCTAATAAAATGAAATGCCCCAAAGAGCGAAATAAACATAATAAAGTCTGATTATCGAAACATAGACACGAAACTGCTTCAAATATCCAATGAATATTTCTTAATAATTAATTTGCTAACGTTTACAGCGCATTATACCAATATTGGTTGCAAGCAATGTTTCGACTGTTTTTAGACATCACTGGTAATATATGTATGTAAGATATCACACATATAGTGTGTATACATGCCAGTATATATTTAGTCATAATTGCGTAAGTGATGCATGTTTATAAACAGTGCATGTTACTTAAGATATAAATGTGTATAGTTATTCTGTAACTCATATATAGAGTATGAATTTATTCCGTTAAACGACTAAAACTTTGTTGAATATGGCTATTGAATACTTGTGCATGTGTTATATATAACACACGCGTGTTATTTATAAGGTTCATTAAATTATTAATCCAGCAATCACTTAATGTAATCTAGAAAATGAGTACTAGTACAAGATACACGGTTCATTAGTATTGAACCCTCAGAATGCCTAATGAGAGCCGCAGTATCTTTATTTAGGGACTAGCTTAATTGAAAGATGTTCAACTAATGTCCTGAACACACAGAATCTTAAAGTATTCCGTGACCGATATACGGTTCAATACTATAACATGTATAGTATGTATTCCTATTCTTAGTCTTATGTATAAGGTTCATTAATGTATTGAACCAACAGATCACTTGACGTCATTTATAAAATGATTACTGGTACAAGATATATAGTTCATATAATATTGAATCCTCAGAACGCCTAATGCGAGCTGAACATATCTTTATTTAGGTACTAGTTTAATTAAAAATGTTCAAATGGACTGAACCCACAGAAGCTGAAATCATTCTGTGTCGATCTTCGGTCAGACTGTCCTATTTGTATGAAAATAAAAATTGCTTATCCCGGACTTCACTATGATAAGTTCAAATCTCCGCGGAGAATGTACCATCTTGGTTAACAGTCAAAAAAAAGTTGTGAACCTTTCGTCTTCAGAACTTGCCGAAGCACTACAGGTGGATGCAAAAGATGTAGCCATAGTTCTGCATCATTAGTGTAGATCAAGTATGTATAATTTGTGAAATTTTATGAAATACCCGATGCAAGAAAATATGCATAGAGATAGGGAGAACTATATTACACATCACATATCCATTAGTAGCATTTGCTGTTGTTTCGCGTGATTATTTAAAGTCTAATCGCGTATCTGATGTATTCTATCAATGATGATACTATTATGCTGCAATATATATCAAATAACTTCTCAGATAAATAAATATACATATATATATTTATTCTCCAAAAATAGGCTTGTGGGGTAAATGAATAACTTGTGATATAAATGTTATTTATTCTTACAGATTGACGGTGATGACTGCGCTTAGCAGAGATATGCTTCCTGTTCTGAGAAAAACTGAACACTATGTGACTAAAAAGAAATAGTGTGGAGTGGCAGTATGTGTGATGTAAAACATAAACATCTAAAAATTAAAATAAGAGTCTCACATCTCACACACCACTAATCAGTTGGCCACACAACCTCCCTTTAATACCATTTAGTTTAAAGGGGAAGTGTGGTGGTGGGGGGATGAGAATTGTAATTTTTTGAAGTAAAGAAACATAAAGTTCGTTTTTACAATTGGGTTGATGGTTAATGGGTGCGGTGAGGATTGAGGTTTTACCATAATAATGGTGTTATAATAAACACATCTAACAAGACTGCATTATGTCAGCATTACGTTTATTTATCGAACCCTGGTGTTGGGTAAACATGTTATGAAGGCCATATATTTAAACATAAAAAACTTGCCATTGTTTTTTCTCGCAGATCAATTGTTTTTGCAATCTTCCGCAGAATAACTGTTCTAGTCTTTTCTGCAGACCAACTATGCTTGTCTTCTGTCATATAAAAACATTTGTTTTTTAATCGCAAACGTAACTTTGATGTTAACCAAGATGTAGATATCTATAAAATAGTGATAATGAAATTATTGAGATTAATGTATTGATTTCTTTCTTGATTCTCAATATCGTCCACATTATAAATACCTAATTCGATAATGCATGTTATTTAGTGTGAAAAGGCATTATAGTTTGCAGTAAAGTCAGTACCTTAGATAACGTTCGTATTGAAGTATTAGCCTGTTTGTTTCTTTGTTTGTACGGGGTTTTACGTCATTTTTAACACATGTAAGGTTATATATGACGGTCGATTTTTTGTGATGGAGGCAGACCACCCTCCTTTCCTGGGTAGAATCAGTACTGTACACCTCCCGCCATCCCTACGAATCGACACTTCCTCGCTTACAAGTCGATCCGCCATTGGGATTCGAACCCGCAGCGGTGAGAGGCGAATGTTTACAACGCAAGGTCTTAACCATTCGGCCACGGAGACGCTTATTAAAGTATCAGAAAGCCGATATAAGACGATCTTGTCAAACACGTCAACGTAGGTAGAAAAGTCGAACAGGAAAAGAAAATGTAGCTTTCACAGAACATAGTAATGATAATGTTAATAAGAAAGGCATGTGACTTCACAAGCACAGACGGGTTCACAATAGGGCTTCCGCATTGGAACGGTCAGTGGCAAAAAGGCCGCATGGAATTTAAACCAGTTTCTAGGGTAGCTAAAACCTCATTGTACCCTATTAAATGAACCCTTACATATATCAAAACTTTATATTCACTTACAAACAAGGAAGCAGTAATAGGCAATAGATCACAAAGATGATTATGTATAATTACATATAACAAACAAAGCTTAGAAAGCCACACAGCATGTATTCATTGAGCAACAAGAGAACAAACCAACACTGCCGTCCTTTGAGGTTTAGGTAGATGTTATTATAGGGTCCACAATCTGTTCGAACATTTCACAACCAAAGATGAAAGTATAGTGGAGAAGAACAGTAAATTGATCAACCACTAAACTTGCAGTACATAACAAAACGATAGACATAACCTCTTTTAATAAATGTTTTAAACATTTTAGTAAATAGTGTAGGAAAGTGATTATGACCAATGATCTTACGAAGTTTGTAAATCACATCACCGTAGAAGCCAGCTTGTGGCAATCCTTGTCGCAGAAGAGTTCTTACACTACGTTTATATTTTATGTAGATCAGTGTTACAACAATAACATTTTGCAAAGTATTTTTGAAGTTTATGGTAACGGTAGCCTTGATGGGGTAGCTTCTTAGCTATACAAACATTACGAATATTAAAGTCCTCAAAATTATTACCAGCTCTAGAAAAACGAATAAGTTGAGACACACAGACCCCATAAGAAGTAGCTTGTGGAACATGTAAGTGGGGATAATTAACAATATCAAATTAAATCATCTCTCTTATCGTAGATTTTACTAATTAGTTCTCCATTTTCAATAGAGATATGTAAATCGAGAAAAGAAACGAAAGTATCATAAATGTTAACTTTGTTGAGTTGAAATTCTTTAATTAAGAAATAGAACATCGTTTACGGTGAATTATCGTGTAATATATCACGGTTTGGAGTTCAATTGTAGACAATAATTTCACGAGCCCAAAGTTCGAGTGAAATTATAGTTTACAATTGAACGACAAACCGTGATATATTAGACGATAATTAACCGAAAACGATGTTCTATTTCTATTTAAATACCCCTAAAATGTGAAAATAGTGCAGACAACTGACAACTGAAATATTTCGCATTGCTTTGCTTACTCTCCTAACGTTGCAAATATTACAGTGATATATCGTTGAATATAACGAGATATTTTAAACTAGGCTATATAGTGCGGGTTTATTAGAATTTAGGCGGATAGATCTTATTAACCATAGTAGAACAGAAATTATTGTCAATGTTTAATATGTCATCCAGATACCAAGGGGTGTCATTAAAGGCTTCAAATACATATGCCTGCGTAACTGGTGAAGGATTTAACATGGTATATTTTTCTTAGTAATGAATAAAACAATCTGAGGTGCACTGTTCGTACCCAAAGGGATAACAACAATTTGTCTATAGACGGTTGATCCATAACATCTAATACAAATATAAGTGCAGCACAAACTCCTTGGGAAGTCCACATCGTGTAATTGTCTCAAGTGTCATTAGAAAAAAATCACTTTAATGTTGTAACATGTACAGGACAACCAATAATGTTTCTTCTCTAAGAATGCGAACAGTAAGCTTATCTTTGATTAGGTGATGTGGTAAGGTTGTATATAATGTTGAAAAGTACTGACAAAAGAAACTTGACGTTTGTTGCAATTTTTTTGAAGATCGTCTCCTGAGAATTTAATTGACCAACATAATAAATACCAGGTTGTCATAATCTTTATCACACTATGGTTTGAGACCTTTAACGACAGTAAAACAAGAGGTTCAACGTTTGAAAATGTTTGTAGTGGTACAGTCACTAACCTTAAATTAAGCGTAAAATCTATTTTGTGTTGATGACAGCATATATCTTTACTTTTTCATAATTTCTGTTTTACAGTACTTGCGTTGTTTTGATCTTATTGTTTATTCATACAAATTGTACAGGTTTTGATAGACACTGCTCGATATGTATAATATTTCTGCTAAACATGCCACTTTTGATTAGATTGAATGTTATCTTAATCTCTCAAATCATAGTTATCAATCATTATGCGTATACAACCTGAGAGATGTTTGCACTTAACAGATATTTGCACTCCATTGGAAATACCATAAATGTGTCATTATGTAATGCATTTTAGTTATTATACAATATCCATATATTTTAGAAAAGTTATACACAACAATAACTGCATGGTTATTGATAATATACCCTAAATACGGTTGATCTAGTCATAGTTGCACTCATAGTTACACTCATCTGAACTTAGACATAGCACCCTATAAATACCTATTTAAGCATGTATATTCACAAATGCCACCAACCGTTTGTGTTTAACCCTCGGGCCGTCAACGAATTAATCTAAAAACGTCATTAACTTACTGAACATTTCCATGGCCATTATGTTATAATGAAAGGCCTTTAATGTTTGAGTATTCGGTTTACGAACCACTGAGACAAAGAAACCAGTCAGAAGAACAGAAGAAAAAACAAACTGGAAAAGTTATTTTTTATGTTTTAGATGAAATGAAAAGATAATGAAATGTTCCATTATACTGATGGAACAACTAATGAAAATGCTGTTAAATGTTTATTATTGAATTAGCAAACGTGGAAACAACTGTTAATGGATCCGTTAAACAAATTTAATAGTTTTTGCCTTATTAATTGACAAGAAACCAATGAATTACTTAAGATTTTAGGAGTATTCTTATTTTGTTCACATCTTTAATAAGCTTTTCATTACATTTAAAATAACATTTAATTGAAGACTAGCAAGAGGAGGGTGATTTAACAAATTAAAAGGTTTTAATTGGATATCCATGATAATATGCATAAGTAAATAATTCATGTAGTTAGATATAGTGGATTTACTAGAGTTCACCTGACCGTTCGGAATCATAAAAATAACAGGCCGTGAACATGTCATAAATGCACCGGGATATATTACAGGTACATGTATTTTTACAGGTATGCAGGATTATACATAATATACCATTTTTTTATCCTTACCTAATTGGCAATGATTTTCTTTGATTGCACTTAACGCTTACAACAACTGAAATTGAAAACTGATGACAGTGCCAATATTAGTTCGTTAACAGTGTATTCTAAATACTCGAATTATGCAAAATAAATGAATGAGTTGTATATAAAAATTATTTGCAAATTATTTGTTTCAAAATAGTTACTTTCCTCTGAGCATGTTAATGAATCGTAGGGATATGTATTGATTTGTAAGTGTACTGTATAACTGGTTCCATTTTATCCTTCCACTTTTCAATTTGCTCAACTAATCAACAATACCACTTTACTGGAGCTCATTTACACTGATCTGTCACAGCTGATTTCTGTTAAACACAGTTCTAATAAATGGTTTTAGTTTTACAATCGCGTGAGTCCCTTAATAGTTCGATACATGGTGTTGACTATATTATATTATTTCACATTGATATTGTATGTAAAGTAAAACAGTAAATCTACAGTAAATCGAACAGTAAATTTACCATTCACAGAACAGAGTCAACAAAATCACACACACAACGTAAACATCAATTGCAAGGAACATAGAAGCAATGTATGGGACATCACAAATATAAAAGGGTTGATGAAAGGGGTACCGTCTTGGACCGGACATTGCATTACGTGGTACTAGTATTAACTTGCATACCCCTTCACCAAGAAGCGAAAAAGGGGTTGGCTGCGGTATGAAATAAACTAGTAATTTCGGCATAAAAAAGTTTATAAGGTAATTTTAAACAGGTTATGCATGTTTTCAGTAACAAATGTTTTTTAAACATGTTTTATTGTCAACATATCCGTTAAAAAACGTTGGTAAGATAAGCTTTTCCATTGCCTAATGGAATTAATGCGGGGCCACGTAATGGTAAATGTACATTTGCTCAATGTTAACTGAGTTGCTATGGTGTAAGGACAGTTAAATTAAAGAATTATAAGAAACGATGATCTTTGAATATTTTTAAATCATCGTTTCTTATAAATCTGTAAAGAATGATGTTTGCATTTCATCAATGTATGTATGTTAACATGTTTATACAATTATATAACTGTATGTATACAATGCGACGAAAATAAACTTATTGCTAATAATGTAACTATTTCAAGTGCACGGGCATGCACGGGCATGCACGGGCATTAAACATATTTAGGATGAAAACAAAAGTTTCATTAAAGTAGACATTACTTACCTTCAGAATATCATGGTTGTTTAATGGACATTATCTTTTGAGCTTACATATACTTAATGCTCTTTTAAGAATTCAAGCAGTACTTTTCATAAATGAATGAATGAGTGGTGTTTTACGGCACGTCGACACATAAATAGGTAATATTGTGCGCAAATGGAGGAAAGAAGTAGTAATTAAAAAATAATGTAAACGTATAAAGATAAAACTATCTACAGATAAGGGATGATATGGTAGCAAAAAACTATGTATATATGTAAATCAACAAATGCCCGCCAACGGCTTGTAAACAAGTTAATATATATAGGCAAATATCATTTTGATTTATAAAGTCTGATTTCTTTAAGGAAATCTAAAACAAGACTAAAATCTATACTATCTAATAACTTTTTCAAAGTATTAACTGTGTAGTATCTTTGCCGCATAGGATCAAAGACTTTTCAAGATATGTTTGCCGTTAACAGTGCAAAACAGGGTATACATGCTGGCAACTGCTCACCTTGTAATAAATATGAATGAGTATAGCGTGTATGCCCTATCCTGACCCTGGCTAGGACAACTTCCTCTTGACGAATTGGTCTACTAGAAAGACGCCATTCTCCGAGTAACGGTTTAATGGAATGGAGTTTATTGTTACCGACAAGTCCCAAGAGGCTTGCCAAGAGTTACGAATATATGTGCTGATACAAATTTTAAAATCAGTATAAGATAATTTGGTATTAGATATATGTAAACCTAATGCTGCCTTAGCAGCACTATCAGCTCTATCATTACAACGTTTTCCTACATGGCTTGGAAGCCAGCAGAAAAAAGTAACATTATCAACTATAAGAGAATTGTACTTTTCTAAAAGTTGAAGTACAACTGGATTGTCGTGTTTCATATTACCCAGTGCTTGAAGAGATGAAAGGGAATCAGAAAAGATTACGAAATGGTCATCATCAGATTCCTGAATAAAACTTAAGGCAAGTATTTAAGTTCGGCTGAGAAGATAGAGGCCTTGTCAGGCAGGCGGCACTTTATGCTATGATTGTGAACAACAGCTGCTGCAGCTACCTTGTCTCCATCTTTGGAACCATCTGTGTATATATGTTGAAAGTTACTGTATTTCGATTTAATTTCATTAAATTTGCTTTGAAAGATAGTAGGATCTGTAATGGATTTCGTATTATTACAAAGATCAACAATAATTGTTGGTGTTTCCAAAGTCCACGGCGGAATTTGTGTTACTTTGTACTTGGCAATCAAATTTAGGTCGATTCAGTGACTCTTAATTTTGGTTTAATACGAAGACCAAATGGCCGGATGGCCTTCGGTTTTCGATCAAAAAGAGGTTCATAATTAGGATTAAAAACAGTATCGAAAGTTGGATTTGAAGGTTTAGATTGTAGTTTAATGGTATACTGAAGGGCTAATTTGCCCCGTCTATGAGACAGTGATGGTTCATTAGCTTCAACATATATACTTTCGTCTGGTGATGTACGAAAGGCTCCTAAGGCGAGTCGTAATCCTTGATTATGTATAGGATCGATCATCTGCAAGTAAGACCTGCGAGTCGATCCATATACTATTGAGCCGTAGTTCAGTTTGGATCTGATACGAGATCTGTAAAGTCGCAAGAGGACTTTTCGATCTGCTCCCCAATTAGTGTTTGCAACAACTTTAAGTAAGTTAAGAGCTTTAAGGCATTCGGCCTTCAAGTACTTAAGGTGTGGTATCAACGTTAATTTAAGGTAAAAAATAAGACCTAGGAATTTGTCTCATCCACTACTGGTAAAGGTGAACCGCCCAGTGTTAGATGAGGGTCTTTGTGATGTTTGCGTAGTTGACAAAAGTGCATACAATTGGTTTTAGATTTAGAAAATTTAAAACCATTTTCATCTGACCAGGTCCGAAGTTTATTGAGACATTGTTGTAATTGTCTCTCAATAGTATTCATGTGTTTTGCACGATAACATATAACAAAGTCGTCAACATATAGAGAACAATCCACACCTGGATTGATGCATTTTACTATACTGTTAATCTTTATATTAAAACGCGTGACAGAGAGTATGCTGCCCTGTGGAACACCCATCTCCTGTTCATGAATATCAGATAGGGTTGAACCCATTCGGACACGAAACTGTCTATCATCTAAGAATTTCTCTATAAAAATGGGTACCGTGCTTTCATGCAGTATCATAAGCTTTCTCCAAGTCAAAAAATACAGCGACTAGATGTTCTTTTTTTATGAAAGCTTCCCTAATAAACGATTCAAATCGAATGAGATTGTCTGTTGTGCCTCGTTGGCGCCGGAATCCACTTTGATACTTTGTTATCAGTTTGTTGGACTCCAGGTACCAAACGAGTCTCTCATTAATCATTCTTTCCATGGTTTTACAAATACAACTCGTTAAAGCGATTGGGCGATAATTTGTTGGGTCCGTATGATCATTTCCAGGTTTTGGGACTGGAATAACGATTGCTTCCCGCCAAGAATCGGGGAAGTTTCCCGTCACCCAAACCTTATTAAATATATCAAGAAGGGTAGAGAGACAGGATTCAGGTAAATGTTTTAATAATTGATAATGGATATTATCAGGACCAGCTGATGTATCATGAGCCTTTTTAACGGACTCTCGAAGTTCTTTGAGAATGAATAGTTTATTGTATTTTTCCAAGTTTTTCGACTTGAAGTTCAGCTTCTCCTGTTCTTTTAGTTTCTTATTTTTCAGGAAACTTGGTTGACAATTTTCAGAAGAAGATTTTTTTGAAAAAGTTTCTGCCAAAGTGTTTGTAATATCTTTGACAGATGTTATATCTCCATTAACTGTTTTAAGATGATTTACAGAACTAGAATTACCTTTACCACTTATTTTCCGGACCATGTCCCATGTCTTCTTAAGAGATGAGCGAGAATTCAGCCTAGAGACGTAAGATCTCCAGGATTTCCTCTTGCTATCCTTCATAGTACGACGGGCTTTCGCACGAAAGACTCTAAATTTATCTCAATTTGTTTCAGTTTGCCGCAAGTTAACATTATTTAATGCAGCTTTACGATCGCTGACTGCCTTTTTGCAGTCATCGTCGTACCATGGTTTATGTGGGCGTTTTGGATTTGTCGAGGTGTTTGCAATAGTTTGATCAGCTATATCATGAAGAGTTTTGGTAAACAGAGTAGTTGCGTCTTCGACATCCTCAAAAACGGAAGGTTTTAATTGTTCCTCGCAAAGAGATTGAATCGTAGTCCAATCAGCCTTGCGAAGTTTCCATCGTTGCGTTTTTTCGAGAAGTGGAGGGCCGATATTCTCAAGAAATATAGGGAAGTGATCACTTCCACAGAGGTCGTCTCCAACACTCCACGAAAATTCCATCAAAAGCGTTGAATCGCATATTGTTAAATCAATGGCAGAATGAGAGCTGTAGCAGGATGTAAATAAGTATGTGACTTATCATTAAAAAGACACAAAATGTGTTTGGTAAAGAAATCCTCAATTTGCTTGCCTTTATCGTTTATATATTTACAATCCCAGATGAAGTTGTGTGCATTAAGATCACCCAAGAGTATAAAAGGTGATGACAATTGTGCAACTAGGTGATTTAGATCTTTAGGGTCTAGTGAAGAACTAGGTTGTAAATATAAGGAACATATTGTTATAACTCTGTGCATCGCAATAGCTTGCAAATTTGTTTTCAATGCAACAGGTCTGTGAGGAATGTTTCGATTAACGATTATCAAAACTCCACCAGTCGCCTTGTTCCCGGTATCACACATATGATTGTATAATGAGTATTGTTTAAAAGATACTTTATCACTTGTCTTCAAGTATGTTTCTTGAAGACAAAAGGCAATAGGGTTGTGTTCATTTAAAATTAAGCTGATTTCATCATAATTTGGTTTCAAACCTCGACAATTCCATTGAATGATCTTATTAGTTTTACCCATTACTTAGCGCTAAGGCGATTTTTAATTTTATTTTTATTGTTGGCCTTAGATTTAGGAAAGATATTACGAGACTCAAGCAGCGACATCTCCTTTTAATGAGGAATTAACTGGTAGATACATGCCGAGGTGTAACAAATATCAATTAATGAATAAAATTTGCCGAATGTTAAACCAATTTCTGTTTGGATATACATTGTTTTAGGTTCGCCGATGAATTTATCAAGTCCTTAGGAAACATAGAAATGGACATTTATTGAACTTAAAGTCCGGGGTCACACTATAAAAGCTGGGTACACTGAAAAGTGGCTACTATCACTGACTACTCTAAGCTGTCTACAAACAAAGCACCCGTGGGAATTTCTTTCAAAATTTTAATAGACCTACTCCATACTTTTTGTTGAAACTTGGCATACATGTTCTTGAATGATTGATGAATATTCCTTGTGAATTTGAAAGCACTGTGACATTTGTGAGTGTTATATCCAAAATATGTTTTGAAAACTCTTGTAAAATTTAAGTTTTTCACCACCGGTTGATGAAAGTTCATGACCTGTCTACCAGCCAACTAGAGTTGAGATGCTGGAGATTTTCATTCCATTGACATATGGCGGGGAATAGAATACTACTACAAATACTACAGTGTTTAGATGTACAGTACACTGACATCTTACGAAGGAACTTACAGAGACATGACATTAGATCATATGAAATTTATTAGTTTTTCATAAATATTATATGTACAGAGATTGTAAAATTGAATGTGCATATGTCCTGACTCAATTATTCCTTATGACCCAAGCTGGGAACACTTGGTAAATTAGGGAATCATTGCCTGACCATTTCTAAACGTTGGCATTATATATTCCTTCTATGTCATACATAACTCCGGAAGAGTTTGACATTCCCGTGCCCTATTTTTCTGTTTTTAATCCAGTTTCTTGTTCTAGGCGCTGCATAAATTATGTATTTGAGATTGAGGTTTTCCTTTCAATTAATGGGTAATTATCTCAAATTGCTCAGAAATAATTTTGAAACTTAACTTATATTTTATTGCCTGAACAAACCCTGGTGAACACTTTATAAATGTATACAAAAGAAATTCTACAAAAGTTTAGTTATTTGTGGAAAAAAAGATTATTTGTTTTATTGGAGTTAAAAAGGAACACACTTCTAAATTTATAATTCCACTTATTGATAGGTAATAGATAATTGCCGTAGAATGGTCTCTTTATATTTATCTCTGATATACAAACTTCACCACACGGAAGTTTATTGCTCTACCATACCACATGTGTTTATGTTTACAAACAGCACAAACTGACCAGTGGATAAGCCACTACTACTGTGCCTAATTTACTTAATGGCCTACAGTACGGTTACTTAAGATTTTGAGATCCGGTCTTTAATGTGTGACACATTAAAAACTGGATCTCAAAATTGGCCGTTTAAAGTTAATTATTAAAGTTGTTTGATGTCGTTAGCGCACGTTCTCTGCTTTAAACGGCAACTTTTATGGACACAATATACGAAACTCCAAACTTACCAACGAGTGATTTACAGTTACCTTTACAAATCACCGCACCGCCCACCCCCATCCCCTCACTCCCACCCCACACACACCCTGAATACAATAGCCTCGAATAGTCAAACTATTTTTTTTATTTCCAGACGTTAGTGTAATGCACTGTTACGAGAGTTGATTAATAAGTAATAAAACAGCAACTACATCGTATTCATAATCAGATATATGTATCATTAACTTAAATGTGTTAACGCCAATTAGAACATTCCGTTCATACTAAAGATGGGCTTGAGTATTAGGAGTTAACCCTTAAGGTAATTTTGCGAGTATAAATGGAATGAAATATGGTGTAACGTCCAGTTAAAACAGCATATTAGGTTATTTAGGAAGAGCAACAATAGCGGGAGATGAGAGGAAGGATAACACATTCAGAAAACGTTTCCCATTAGTTAAGCTTCCGCCATGAGCTAATCCAAGCGGATCAGAGGCATGAGTATATACCAGGCTAACTAACTTTAGTTTACTATTAAATTATATGTATGATGTTTTATTAAATAATATGTGTGATGTTTTATTAAATTATATGTTTGATTGTTCTATTTTAAAATACTGGAGTTTTATTGTGTATTTACGGTATTCCATTGGTGGAGAAAGACTCCAGGCTGTCCTCTGGGCTATTTTCGTGCACGAGCAGGCTTCTAGGTAGAACCACCGACGTAAAGATTCCTAGGCCCCTGATGGATCAAACCCGCAGCGGTTAGGGGCAAGTGATTTCAAATCAGAGACTCTAACTACACAGTCACGGACGCCCTCGGTTTTAAACAAGGTCAATTAA
Source organism: Cyrtodaria siliqua (assembly GCA_037043455.1). Classification (NCBI taxonomy): domain Eukaryota; kingdom Metazoa; phylum Mollusca; class Bivalvia; order Adapedonta; family Hiatellidae; genus Cyrtodaria; species Cyrtodaria siliqua. Next base: position 39,887 of record JAWPHD010014621.1, read on the forward strand.
CATTGTCTGTTGTAAATCTGTATTTATCAAATTAAAATTAGGAATGTGTCTCAAAACAATGTAAATTTGCTGTTAAACGTATGCGCACATGTGCTCTATTTATTGAAGTGTGCGTGTGCGTGAGTTATTGTGTAATGCCTAGTAAGAAATGTAGCCATTTTGAAAGTAGTTCTTTGTTTGTGTTTCTGGTTGACTGTCGTCCTTGAATGCTACTTTTCCTGTTCGATTTTTATATCTACTTTTATTGCTGGAGATTTCCTTTCCTTGTTTTGTCAATATTAACAATGAAGACAGGATAATAGCGAGGTTGTGTTCACTTAAAATCGATTTAAGATAACCAATGTGCCATATTGCCTACTCACCGTTCGAAGTCTTCGATACTCTCTGTGTTGTGTATTGTCATTTTCATTACATATTTAATTTGCTCTAAGTTTGTGGTACAGTGCGGACCTACGGTGATATTTGGTGATATTGGGTGAAGTTGTTTCTAAAGGAATATGTTTTGTACCAAGTAAAGTAAAGTAAAGAAAATTGTCTGCAGTTTCCTAATTAAATTGAAAGGTATTGATGAGATAATGATACAAACAAGTATAAAGGTCGAATAGGAACTGCAGATTTCACAGAATACAGTAAACCCAAAAACACGCACAACGACAAACATGCATGGCAATGTTAACAAAGAATAAAGGCATTGATGTCACAAACACACACATAGTTAACAATAGGGGTACCGCCATGTAACGGTCATTGGCAAAAAAGGCCGCTGGGAGTTTAAACCAAGTTCTATGGTGCACCAAACTTCTCACTTACCCTCTTGTCATCCCAATGCAACGGGACAGTGTAAATAAAGAAATTCCCACCATGAACTATTCTCTAACCAACTAGGCAGTATTAATAGGCAATATAAGTAAACACAAAGATACACCTGTATATATAAATACAAAACACAATAGCCTAGAAAGCCACAAAGAAGGTACTCATTGAATTGGCAGAAGTCAGAGCAACAGGAGAATAAACCATTGAGGGCACGACGAGACAAGATTGCAGACAAACATCAAACGTCACCGTCCTTTTGGGCTTCAAGTAGACGTCGTCATAGGGTCCACAGCCGGTCCTCCGGTGATCGCACAATTAAAGAGGAATGCATAGTGGTGAACTGTAAATGGGTCGACCACTAAGCATGCAGTGCGTTGCAAAATGATAGGGTCATAAACTCTTTTGATACACATTTTAACAAGTTTAACAAAGATAGTATGACGGTGATCATGACCATGGATCTTACGAAGTTTGAAAATCACGTCACCATAGAAAATCGTATGAGAGTGCACCTTTGGAAACGGCTGAACACGACACAAACAGAATATTGCAGTCTCGGTGTGATTGAGACGAAGTCAGGTTGTTATAGTCCTTGTCGCGAAGAGTTCTTAAATTACTTTTATATTTGGAAAGAAGATATGGTTACGATAATAAAAGTTTGCAAAGGTTTTACGAAGTTTATGGTAGCGGTAGCCCTCCTTGCACATTTTTAAAGGATTACCGAGAGGTATCATTAAAGACTTCAAGCCGTTATCATTAAAGGATAAGCCGGCAAAAACTAATATTTGGTATAATTATTAAAATATCAAAGTTCAAATGTGTTCCTACTTTTATGACAACAATCAATTTGAGCTATTGATTTGAAATTGTATATACTTGATCATTAGACCTCAAAATTCAGAATCTCTATATATCAAAATACATCGATAATAAAACTTAAACGATGTGATTAAATGTACCGCAACTTCTAGACAGACGATTTCCTTATATTTTGAAATTAGGTCGGTGGCTTTTTAGATAGGCTGATGACCTCAACAATAGATAATTTACTTTATTGTATCAACAATAGACATCTTTCATTTGAAAACGTATACGTAATGTTCTGGTATTAAAACTATATTTTCAAAAAGGCAATATCACTCTTATTACATTGATATATCACAAACACAAGTTGAAAAGTACCCATATGGTAAATTGTATACGAGAAATGGTGAAAGGCAATACATTTGATCTCAAGATTCTTAAAACAATTACTTTTCAAGTTTCAATGCTATGTTCATATTATTTTAAGGTGGGCAATAATATTTTATTTAAGGAAAAGAAGACAAGGAACAAAATCAGCTTAATAATTAATCAAGTTTCAACGTTGTAAAGACATATTTTTTCAAACATATATGTGCTTACCACGATGAGTAAAAAAGAAGCAAAAACAACAATCTCGTATTCGTTTTTTTAATTCCAATTCCGGTTTCTTAATCTAAAGATAGAAATGAAAATTCGAGATTTTCCTGTATACAAAAAATAATTGACTTTCATTATTAGCAAAATTAGCAAAATTTATGACAAGATAGATAATTATAATTTTGATATTGTTAATTCTCCCCACTTAGATGGGCATGTTCCCCGAGCAACTTATTTGGGGTCTATGTTAAACCTCCACTTAATCGTTTTCTAGAGCAGTTGTCGATTATAGGATTTTAATATTCGTAATCTTTATACAAATAATTCCCATAAACCAGGGCTACCGATACCATAAACGTTTGCAAAATGTTATTATCGTAATATATCGGAAACGTAGTTAATGGGCCAAATACACTACACTCCTTTAATATATGAAAGTAAGTATGAAAATCGAACAGGCAATGCAGCTTTCACAGAACACAATAGACCCCAAACCACGCAAAAAGACAAACAAGAATGCCAAAAGTAATAATAAGGCATATGACGTCACAAACACAAAAAGGGTTGACAGTAGGGCTACCGCCTTGGAACGGTCAGTGGCAAAAAGGCCGCTGGGGGGTTTAAACCAGGTTCTAGAGTGCACCAAACCTCACACTTACCCTACTGTCATCCCATGAAAGAGAGGATAGGTGTTGTTTGTGGTATTTCAACAGAACCTAAGATAACTGGTTTTATTTTTCGAATAACTTTTACGATTAATTAAGACAATTAATATACTCTTATGAACAAATCTAAGAAAAGCAGCCCCATTTAGGGTAATTTAAGTTGAAAAATATCTTAACAATAAGTATAAAAGTTGAACAGTAAATGCAGCTTTTAGGAACGTTATGAATAAAGGCTCTGGATGATCTCGTTTACCAATAACTTCATGACTAAGGTATGGCGGATATTATTATATACGTTAACACATAAACTGAAATGCAATTTAGATTACCTCAGCCAAGGATTTAAGCATATAAACATAGCTGCCGGGAGAACAACACCATTATATATGCGGAGGACCTAGTAACAAACATTTGAACATAATAACGAGGGCTTAAACAGTGTGAGAAAAACATTATCTTGGAAACATTCATTGATTATTTCTGTCTTACCAGCATCGTCTTCCCAAGAATGCAAATCGTGGGGACCTCACGTCCGTAAAGTACTTTCTGGTTACCTACTTCACCTTTGTTAAACTATGCACTACGTATGAGTATAACGACATGCTAGAAGTACGCAACAACGGAGAACATGTCAGTAAGTACTGTGACAACACGCCCACGCTGTGTTGGTTTAAGTTATTATTAATTCGTCAAGTTATTTTTAAAACGAGAAAAATGGTCCTATAGAAATCACAGCACACAAACGCAATCCGCAGTGCAGAACTAGAAGCAAATTAACTATACAATGAAAAGGACAATACACAACACAGAGAGTGGTAAAGACAGAGTTACCGACTTGAAACGGTCAGTAGGCAATATGACCCATTGGTTAGCTTAAATTGATTTTAAGTGTACACCTCCTCTCTAAAAACCTAAAACTTAAAAACTAAAAATTTGTCCTACATGTTTTCATAAGATTTCCAGTTGCACAACCACTTTTTACTTCTATATATGAATATTTTTCACGTTATAGTTACTGTTAACTGTTAACATATGCACTAGTAGTGCTTTCCAAAAGATACTGGAAGAAAATGTTGGCTCATATCCTATCATGTGCAAGTAAAATAAGACTCAAAATCAAACTTGCTCGTTATTATAATAATTGCTCGTTATATACACGTCTCGTCATATATATGACAAATACTTAATTGCAATGATTTAATAATATTACTTCCATTTGGGTTCTTAAACAATTTTTCGATAGCCTGCTCTATATATAAATACGTAAATTGGCTCGTAAGATCTTACTTTTGTACATACACAAATGTATTTAATACATATTCTGAGGTGTAGACTGTGTCAACGGAAATTATACCAAATATCATGGTTATTTTGTAAGTTAGATGAATCAGTCAGTTGACCATAAGCAATTTCCACAACCATAAAGCAATCTCTTACACTAAAACACACTGAGCGTCACCAATGCTATTGACCTTTTATATTTAATCAACGAAATTAAGTCGATTGAAAGGTTTCGCAGATTAGTCTAGGAAAATAGCAAATTATTTGACTCCATTAGGATGTGGTTGTCTAATGTTGTTGTCTATAGTTTGCTAAAAATGCAGTATACGTCTATTAAATGATACGACTATAATATAATGATCGACGGTGATTGAGTGTCCGTTTCATCAATATTTAATTTATCATATTTAATATAATTCAGAAGAATGAATATAACACGTTACTGAATCCGTCAACGATAAAACAAAATGAGAGGAATACAGTTGTTTGTGCACTTTATTAGTTAATAAGAGCTGACTACCTTAGTGCGTCTACATCGATGTATGACCTAAATGGATACCCATTTATTGTGTTTTACCTAATAAGAAAGAATATTCATTTTACACATATAAACTGAACGTTAACGCATCTAGCATACCGACACCAATATGAGTACAAACAAGAGGCCTAAGATGGCATGTATTGCTGTAATATATGTATAGTGTCCGTGCGTTTTTTTAATGAGTTTGACTTATTGATAGACATTTACTGACACATTTGTTGGAAATCAAATTCAATGCTCTTAACAATTGAAGAGTGGATTCGAGGAAGAGGGGAAGAAGATGGGGTGTTCGATATGGTTGTTTTTAGAAATTAAAGAATGTTAATAAATATTTTTGAATATTGCAAGGGCTATAACTGTTCTATGCTGATACATGTATAGCTAGTTTTCGTTAATTTGTCCTACTTTATTTTGTGAATGAAAACGTTTACTCATAAAGATATGCTCCTGATTTATTAAATATTAACAGATGGGGGTCTTGTACATATAAAACCACTTTATGGACTTCTGTCGTAAAAGAATCGCGATTTCTACGGTAACCCATTCGTACCAAGCCATTATATGAAAATCGCTGAACAAACAGGCAAAGGAAAATAAAGAAATTTGCACACGTCCTTTTAGGCAAATACAGTTCTAGTTTTTGAAATCTATATGTTTATATGAAATATCAAACTACAGAACCAAGATCTGATTACGTAACACTTTACTAATTTTAACAAGAGTTATGGACCTTTTATGAATTTTGTTCTGTCCTGAGCCAGGGATAATTCGAATTTCTTGAGTTCCGATTTCCATTAAATGCTTTATGGTGTTAAGCCTTATACCTACTATAACAAGATTGACCAAGCGGAGACAACTCACCAAGGGAGAATCAAGAATAAATAAATTTACAAATTTATTTACAAGATGAATATATATACAAATGAATATAAACGACAGGAAATATCAACGTTTTAAAGAATTTTAAAATGAATTTTACACGTTAGATGGAATCTCTAATGAATTAATAACATTAAACTGTTCGGTTTTAGTCAGATTGAATATCTGTATTTATGATGTATGCAGCTATATCTAGCTGAATAATTCCGGTACAGTTCAGTGTCCGGCACTAATACTTCACTTCCGCGAATTCACTTCCACGTTATATGCACGCCCCTCATTAGCGGTTGCTAATCGTGGCGGTACCAGACATACTTTCGGTGACGTAATTCCCACGCGACGCCCACTCGCACGACCCTTTCTGGCGATGGCTCAAGTCCCGGTATTCCGGTGACATTATCTGCGTAACTAGGCCCTCTTGCCTAGCGTTTCCGTGGGTACCGCCAGGTCTGTCGCCCAAAAACGAATGATGCGATTCCCGAGTCCTATGACGTCGTTCCCCACCTACGACCCCGTAGACCATGCTCCCAACAATACGCTCTACCTGCGCTCCTAGCTTATATGTCTACAACACATATACTCACTCTTACAATGTTATCGCAACCTGTATTCTATAATAGCACTAAGGCATCACCCTACCTAATAACTGATTGCAAGGCAATCTTTATCAGAACGAATAAACCCGAATTCTAAACCTTCCTCGAATTAAAATTATGCTAAACTTTAACAAAACATGTAATACAATTACAGATGTATTTTAACGACAATGAAATCTCACATTTCTAGATGTAACTCAAAACTTACAATAAAGTATAGGCTATAATGATACAGCGACCTCAGGGGGATTGAATAAAAATGACAATATAATAAACAACCTCATAAACAACCTCAGAGAGATTTACGCTGCACAATAAACAATAAACTTGTATGCAAGAACGTAATGACAGGTAGAAGCCTCCGTAGAAAATGTACTTGCACTCTGAATCGCAAATTTTAATTACTATCTACAGAACAACTAGCAATATCAATAAGGTAAATATATGCCACAAAAATCTATGAGACAATAATTTGCTAATATATTCTAACGTTTGAAAGCGCACTAGAAATAAAGCCAATATCCTGCTAAACTATCTATGGTTTTCATCGGCAAATATTCCAGAACAACAATTTAAATATGACCATAATTTACAACAAATAAAATAAATATCGATTTATCCAATGCCGTTATGGTACTGGTCGCTACTACCCTGGATAATGGTTTACAATCTTGCCCTTATTCCTATTACACGCCTGGTAAACATTCGCTCCATAACCAAAAGGAGAACAATGAAAATTGAGCGAAAGCCACTTCCGAGAAGGAGCAAATGCGCGGTTTTCAACAACAAACGTATGAACTACTTTTATTTCTTTTAACAAGAACAACAGAGAATGTGTTTCCGTGTAGGCATATTTATTCTTCATGTAGAATACAATTTCGCCTTTTAAAAAGAGTAAATTATAGCGGCTAGAAGTTTTCTCCTGTCGATAGTTGGTGCAGTTCCTCCACGGATCACACTTTCAACTTGTTTTTGGAACCTATTTACATTCAAGAAGTATTTCGATGGTGAATATCACTCGAATATCGCCCATACATTGCTTATGCACTAAATTTGAATGTTGAAGTTTTAATCTGAGTGATTTATGGTCAATTTTCTCGATTTTACCGCACTGGTAAATATTGGCAAAATCATAGCTTTCTTAATACTTGATGGATTTTGATGAAATAAAAGCCAAAACAACTCATTCTTTATCAATAGAATGAAACTGCTATAAGAACATTTATTAGAAATACGCATTGATTAAAAGTGATGCGCTTGGAAAACATCTATCAAAATTCCTATTCAAAATCAGGGAAAATGAGGCCCCGATAAACACAGTTAACAACTCTAAGTAAATATGCACTCACCTACAAGGCCTTTGACAAGTTTAAAAGTGACACTTGAGGTTTTACCTTGATTATTGAAAGAAAAGGCAAATTTTAGCTTGAGTACACACATTACTTTAGTAAATGGATTTCGATCTTCACATTATTTAGTATGAGACTTTATATCAACTTTGACAAGATGACAATGAGCAACACTGACTCATGCCTTACTGATTTATAGCCCTTGATGATTGAGAAAATGCAAATTTCAGCTTTCGTACACAATATATTAAATAAATTGGTTTCGATTTTTAAAAAGTTTGTCGTATAACTTCATATCAAACGGATTTCAGACAAGTTAGACAAGTTGGATTCTCACTATTATTTAGCTGAAGGTATTTTGACAATTACACAATGTGGGCCTGTCACGTAGTTGTTTTCGAAGAATTTATTTTCGTATACGATCATTTTTTTACGCATATGGAACTAGTTAGATATGGCACTGTTTATAGACAAATTGTTGAAATCCCAATGAAATGTGCACCATTTGGTGCAGATTTGTTTTTGTTTTGTTATGATAGAGGTTTAATATTTAAACTTTTACCAGATACGTTTAGGCAGATGTAATCGAAGACTTTAATTATACCCCTTTGTATATGGATGATATATTCGACAATTACAACCCTTTCTTTTTACTATGGTTACTACCTATACGTTTTTTCCTTACGAACTTTACCTCAACAAAGCTAATATTTCTCATAGTTGCTATATCTTCTTTACTTGATTTACATCTCGCGATTGAAACTGAGAAATAATAATCAAACTCTATGACAAAAGAGATCATTTCAATTTTGACGTTGTTAAATATCCCGACCTAGACGGGGCTGTTCTCCGATCAGTTTCTTATTGGTTTCAATGCTTCTCATCTTATACTTTGTAATAGAGTTTGTAATCAAGATGAGGACTTCAATATTCGTAGCCTGAGCAGCAAGGGAATAAACCATTAAGGGTACAACAAGACAATATTGAATCGAGGACAAACATCAAACGTTACCGTCCTTTCAGGATTTAGGTACATGTAGACGTCATCATAGGTCTACACTCTTTCAGGCGATCGCACAATCAAGTGGAAAGCAAAGCGGTGAACTGTAAATGGGTCAACCACTAAACATGCAGTGCGTTGCAAAATAATAAGGTGACAACCTCCTTTGATAAGCCTTTTAACAAATTTAGAACGAACAGATTGTATGAAAGTGATCATTACCCAATCTTTACCAGGGTCACCAACTTAGAAAATAGTCTGCGATTAAGTCATAATTTGTCACATGACCATAGCTAAAATATCGAAATGGTAATCAGAAATAAACTGCGCGACCTGACACCACTAATGCTATGGAGTGCTGATGGGTGGTAAACAATTGATTGGAACTCCGCTTACATTGAATATTTTTGATGAATTTAGGTTAGTATTTTAATTTTCCGTAGGCTGTTTAGAGCTATGAGATTTTAGAAAGTGATAGTAAGAACAAACGCTAAACTGTAACTCTATGAGAAACACAATGGTGGAGTCCATTTTGATTGATTTAACGGCGGAGTGATATGCCAAAGAATACATTTTATTTTACCGCAGTATAAGGCTGAGCAAACATTACTGTTTATTCACTAAAATAAATATTGAATAAAAGCGATAAGCTTGTCTTTGAACAGGTTTGTGTGACGCTTATTGCATTCATTTTCAAGAAAGTATTAATCCAAGAGTTGTCATAAGCTTTAGCACAATTTTGTGTTATGTGATTTATAACCGCTGCTTCCAACTAAATTCCATTATGTTTATTTCGCTCTTCGGGGCATTTAATTTTTTTAGATACTGGGACCTTACTCCGTACGACATGGGGAAGCATATAACTCCATGTCCACCGCCGTAGGCATGCCATCGTCGGGATGGTTAAAATTGTGTACTTTTGATTTTATGAATATTGAGTTCTGCTCAACCCGGGTCTAGAGGGCGTGAGCGGTAGCTAGCATATTTTACTACCGCTCATGAACAGTCTCAATCAAACCGAGACTGCAATAATTCGTATGTGTCGTGCTTGGCCGTTTCCAAAGGTCCATTGTCATACTCTTTTTTTTTTACAACGGCAGTAAGACAGGACGTTAACCTTTTGAGATGTTTGTAGTGGTGCATACACTAGAAATAGGAAGAAAGTGTATTTATTAGGCTTTTTTTGTAAATTAGGAATTCAGTACATAGTTGAAAGTTTGTTTTGCTTTACATCTATTCCAGCTTTAATAGTGCTTCATAGAATGTTATACCTTCACAATCCTTTGCAAGGTTTATTGTCATAATCCTGATTTAATCTTAAAAGAATGTTCAACAAGGTCTGTCACAACGTGTGACTATATGTACAGACTTTTTAAGATCATTGGACATTATCACACTCATAAAATCTGTTTTTAACTTGTAAACAAACGTAACAAAAGAGGTTATGACCCTATCATTTTGCAACGCACTGCATGTTTAGTTGTCGATCAATTTACAGTTTGCCACAATGATTTACAATTAATGTTGCAATGACGACAGATTGTGAACCGTATGACGACTTCTACTCACAGGCATTCATTCATTACTATAAATAGTATACAATGACAGAGAGAATATATTTATAGTATATGTATATAGGAGAAGTGCCTTCTTCTTCTCTCTATCTTTATCATTCTATACTATATATCGTAATGAATGCACTAAGTAATGCTTCTACCTAAATCCGCAAGGGCTGGTAACGCCTAATGTTTGACTTTATTATCGTCTTATCGTCCTCTTAACATTCCAGGACCATTCCAGGGAAGAACCCATACTGTCACTGACCATTCTAATGAGGTACTCATATTTCCAACCAGTTTGAGTTTGCCATTTCTCAAACTTTTCTCTTTTCTATCTTGTGATTGGTGTTTGTTTCAAATACGTATTTAATATATTGGGTGTCAAGGATAAAGGCAAAACAATCCGTAGGACAGTTAGCTTTTTAACCAAAAGTTCCCTGTTCAATCAATCAGAACCTAGAATTGAAGATCAAGGTCACAGAAACACAATGTTGATTGGACATTTAATGATTATATTTAACATAAGTGCACATTTCAAATCAATCATTTAAATAGTATTCCAGATGTTTTGGAGAAACTCTATCAAACGTCATATCCAGACATTGACGTCGCTCACTCGCCTTCCAACGAAACTCGTCAATATAATACCCGTTATTTTTATGATAAATATAATCAGTGACTGCGACAAAAATAGTGAACCAATTTGAAAATTTACAATTTGACAAGACAGTAATTGCAGTAACTACTATTCTATTTTCAAGGTAAATAAAAGGTCCATAACTGTATTAAGAAATCCAAAAGCTACCATTATCCAACATATTCTAAATATTCGCCAGTATCCAAAAGCAACCTAGATATGTTAATGTTATTAAGACTTTATACTAAAATATATGGTTTAAACCCTACACAATTAAAGATAGTTGTTGCAATGATCATATGTTCTAAGTTAATGAAGGGCCATACATCTATTCCAAAATGGCAAAACCATTTCATGTATCATAAACATTACTAACATTTACTGTTATCTTATTTGTATATAATATTTCCACACAAAATGTTTTTACTTTTCAACAAACCTTGATTAATCAACATAAACTCGACACAAAAATGTATTTTCCTAGATAATCAGGGGTCATAACTCTATTTAGAAAAGGCAAAAGTCCACATTGATCGCAAGGAAGTGATGTCTGTTTGATATAAGGCTTCTCAGCAATTTTAGTTAAAATCCAAAATAAGCTACAGAAGTTATCAAAACCTTTCACATAAGCTTTACCCGAAATGTGCATTTTTGTTAAGTAACTCAGGGGTCATAACTCTATTCTGAAAAGGAGAACGTCGATATAACGTTTCACAGTAAAGTTGGTTTTAACCGAAAATATTTTACAGAAGTTATTAACAACTTGCATGTAGCTTAAGCCAAAATGGGAATACCCGCTCCTCATTCCATCATCTTCAATCTTTGAACCGCTTTATATTTATTTATTTTTTTGAAAATTGCAATCTGCATAAACAGAAAATAATCAGGCGTGCTTATGACTTATTTAAGTACAAAACAAAATCAAAGCGCTAAAATGTAAACTTTTACAGATTTATATTTGAATATCAATATTTTCTTATCACATTATCGGGCTCCGTAGAAAATGCCTTGGTGTTACGAAATGCAGAGAATACCATTTATCCATACAGTGGTTTCGTATATAGCACAGTTTCTGCTACTGATATGCAAAAAATCACGAGTATATCTTTCCGGATAAACCAAACATATTTTTTGCACGATACGAGAAATTGAGTCCCTGCCTATAACACCAAGAAATAAAAATATATGGGGGTGGGGAGGGAGCAGTATATGGACGGATGTGAGTCAATAATGGCTGGTTTTCAAACGTATCTGATATTTCATTAATATGGACAAACATATTGGAGTAGGGGTGGGCGGGTCGGGAGGGATTGGGCCATGTGGAATGGGGTGGGGTGGAAGGTGTGGGGTGGGGGTGGGGCCGGGATGGATGTGAGGCAGACATATTGCATGTTTTCAGTCTTGCTCATTTACATACTGAACCAATTCGGTAAAGGTCAGATGAAAAAATGAAGAAACTCAAAAGTTAGCAAAAACATTTAAGCAATTTTCAATAAGGCAAGAGTCATTACTTCGTTACTTATCCGATCTAGCTTCTCTTCCAACTTGTTCCTACCTTCATTGATATCACCAATTGTGATGTTTGGTAAACATCAGATGAAAAATGAATCCCCTCTTGGCTTAACGAGGCAAACTATTGCATGTGTAACTGTAGTACGGGTCATAACTCTCATGTTAATAAACCGGTTTAACTGGTTTTCGAATTCGTTTGAACTTTTATTTTAATGAACAATCAGGAAAAGTTTAGTAATGATCAGGTAAACAATGATGATCGTATTGTCTTAATAAGGCAATGCATGGCATATGTAATTAAATAAAGTATCATAACGCCGATTTTACTAATCCGATTAAACTGGTTTTCAAAACATTTAATAATATCAAAGGTATGTCCAAGTGTAGTCATGTTGAGATGAAACAATAAAGCGCTTCGGCTTAACGAGGCAGATGATGTTATATTTATCAAAATCAAGGACCATATCTCCATGGGTTACTGGGCCGATCTGGATGGTATAAAGTTGTATTGATATCATTAATCTGGTCATCTTTGTTAAAGATCAAATGAAAGCTGAAGGATCTAACACCTTAACAAGACATAATAGTGGCATATTAAACAAAATGAAGGACCATAACTCTAGAGTTACCAGTTCGATCTGGCTGGTTTTCGAGCTTGTCCGAGCTTTCAGCGATATAAGCAATCTGACCAAGCTCGATAAATAATACATAGAGAATGAAGGCTTTCTCGTCTGAACGTGGGAAACTTTAACGGTTGAAGACGGGCATCTCATAATCCCATTAGCTCTCAGTTTCTCAAACATATCCACCTGTAATACATGTAATGAAGCATATGTGTACCTGGACACGACTGTGCAAATCGTATATCCAACACAGTTTTCATCTCAATATTAAATTGTGTATTCGTTAGCGTTCTTGAATATGCGTCATACTCCTGAAGTAATCTTTTAATTTTTTGAGCGCCTTCATAAAAAAAATTCAAATTAGTAACGTCTAACAATTACCCATTAACATTATACACTTCCGTGCATTATAATCTCCGTAATATCTCAGGTGATCTAACATCATGGAATAAACCAAAGTATCTATTTGTTCCCATATTAACACAATAGAGAAATAATTGAATTGCATTGGGGTTTAAGGCGCACCAAACATGAAAGGTTATATGGCGCCTTACAGGAATAAACGTGACAGGCTCATCCTCCATTTACTTCAAGATAAAATATGGAGAATGGGACTAGAACCTTCTTACGTGCAGAACTGCAGAGTTACAGCAAACTCGATAGGGCACACCCCATTAACGATGGAGCCACGTTTCCTCGTTTGCATACGCGGTGTCATGATGAAGACCTCGAATGAGCATGATATCACATTACAAAATGAATATGAACGAGGGGGTGGGGGATGGGGTCCTGTCCCTCTACATATGACAGTGTGTTTGTGAGATTGCAGCGGTTTTATTCTGCCTCGGCAATCAGACTGGGCAATAGAGAAATAATCGTTTTAACAGAAACGCTAATAACTGAGTGACACACCTCGCCTGGCAATGATGTATCACGGTTGTTTTATCCGTTCCATGATAAATGAAATAAGTAAAACAGTTTTAATTCACTCTTTTGCATTCGTCAATGTCAAATACAAAAGAAATAAATAAACAAATGAGAAAACAGATACTATAAAAACCATCATATCCCAAACGCAATGGAACCGTATGCCCGCACAATACACAACACAAAGAGTGGGGAAGACAGGGTTAGCGACTCGAAACGGTCAGTAGTCAATAGGGCTTACTTGTTACCTTAAATCGATAGTTTATAAGTACACAGCTCGCTATCATCATGTGTTTAACGCCCCATTATATATTTTTGTAAAATATATATAGCGAAACACCTCAGGATGTATCCAGAACTGTACTGAACAATCACAACAGTGGCAGCCATAGAGAAAAACACAATCAGAAAACCTGAAAGTCCATGCACCAACCACCCCTGACTGACTTTCAGACGATCCTGACGAGTTTGCCCGATTATTGCAAAGGAAAAAAGTGAAGTGTGTTGACTAGCTGTAGAGGGGTCAATCACCAAGTGCGTTGCATTACTAAAGGGTCGTTTCCTATTTTGACGAATTTCATTATTAATTGTGTAACGTGTTCAGAAAATCTGTCAGACCCCTTTAATTGTCCAAGTTTATATATCGCATATCAATAACATAAAGGTTGTGATATTCCTAGTCGCAGAAATGTGTTTAGGTTGGTGTTGTACTTTTCCAGTAGGGTTTCGTCGCAACGATAGAATGTTGAGGAAGATCTATGTAGTTTTTGCTAACTGAAATCTTGCTGAAGAAGTTTAATTGATATTTCTTGATTTCGATCATTGAAGTCATTAATTATGATATCATAAACACTATTAATGCATTTGATCATGTATTAAATGCTAATAGTAGTTAGTATGTGTGTCGTGTGTCATATTTCTCAAGGACTTGTCACGCAAAATTTCAAATAAAAACCACATGCCATTACATGTAGCACAGTTCAGGTAGGCAACCATCATTAATATTGTTCTACTGCATAACAAAACCATAAACTGGGTAATTTATATGTTGTTACGTGCCATTACTGTTTCTCATAGCAATTATAGACTCCTTAAATAATATTTGAAAAAACCAAACACTTCATAACTACTAAGAATCAAGCTGAGTTAGTATGTTTAATCAAACAATTTTCTAAATAATCACAACTGAGTTCATCAATTCAAAAATATAAATATAACTGGACTAGTAGACATGGTAGATGAAGAAATAATTATTAACAATATTCCCAGACTCAACTAAAGTTTGTCAGTGACTGTACAATTAGCTTTCAAAAGAATAATTTAAATTATGTTTAAAATGAATTTAATAACCCTAGTAGATCTAAATTTATAATAAAATACCTTTAAATGTTCCTATTCAAACAATTGTTATAAGTAAACTTTAATGTAAAGTATTTTTGAAAACCAATATGTGTCCTATCCCTATGAATCTAAACACGGAGTCCTCCCTAAACCCAAGGGGAGATTTATATACCAGACCTTCTCCTACGTCCGCCAAAACTAGTACCGCCGCCCAATCTAATGCGAACCTCCCCTTGAAATATTGGCGGAGAGGCAAATCCCGCTAAAATTAACGGCGGACGTCAACACTTACATGAAATGCGTTTTATGAATGACATCTAAATCATTGATTCTCTAGATTTAAAGAACACATTTAACCTTTATGACCCACCTTATCTAATCAAAATCTGATCAGTATTGAATAAAATATGTCTTCAAATTTAAGAATCGTCGTCTGACATTTACATATAAAAATGACCTCGATCGATAGAAATCTAGGCAGCTTATGTTACTAAAGCATAGAACATGTACACAACAATGCCTGATAGCAGCAAAGAAGCATGCAATCTGCACAGAACATTTCATGGATTAAACACTTTAACAAGAGGTGATTTAAGATAATTTAGCAGTCATGTAAAGATTAAACACTAAGTGAATGAATCATACATGTGTCTGTTAAAGTGGACTGCAATATAATCCTAAAATCGGCAATGTTACTGTCCTTACATTTAGCAATGACAAAAATGCACTGACTTGAATGTAAACACAAACTTTTAAAATAGTACACAGTTGCAGTGTAGAACAATATCTACAAAGCCAAAACCATAACACTAAGAATTGTGATCATGGTGTCATTTAGTTGATTACCTAAAGAAACGCATGTTTAGTTAACACTCTAAACGAACCGAATAGCTCATTTGCACAAAAAAACGCGCGTAAAATCATCGGATATTGCTTAACATTAAGTATAGTTATTTTAATTGTCGTTTAATTGTCGCATTCAAAATATTTCTCAACTTAAGAGATCGTACAAATGTCTGCATATAAACGTTTTCTGTTGAAAGAAATAACTACTTTATTTAAAACTAAAGAAACAGCAATATTCAAAATTTTGCCCACGCTATTCTATGTAAATGAGCTACTCGGATAAATATAATGATTATCATTTTGATAGCATAAACTTTACAAGAAAGAATGTTCAAACAAACGTGTATACCAACGGCAGTATAATATCTCCTGATACTTCATGTTGACAAGAAAGGGTACCGCCTTTGACTGGTGAGTGGCAAAGGGGATCAGGGCTTTAGTGGGATTGGAGGGATGACGGGTGGTTGGGTCTGTGGGGAAATTCAAACGGAAATTCGAAAATAAACAAATCACCGCCAGTAGATTCCCAAACACAGATATATTGTGTTACTTACATTTCATCAAGGGAGAAACATTTCAGCCACAGATCGTATGAAGGATGTAACCGTGTGATAGTTTATGAAATTCTTCAAGTTTTGTTACATAGATAGTTTTATGAGAAACACGGTGTGTTCTGTTTTATGTTAGTGTATACTGTTTTATGTGAGCGTGTATTGTTTTATGTTAGTGTTTACTGTTTTATGTAAGAGTATACTTTTATGTGAGCCTGTACTGTTTTATGTTAGTGTATACTGTTTTATGTTAGTGTATACTGTTTTATTTTAATGTATACTGTTTTATGTGACCGCATACTGTTTTATGTTAGTGTTTACTGTTTTATGTCAGCGTGTACTGTTTTATGTTAGTGTATGCTGTTGCATGTTAGTATGTACTGTTTTATGTGAGTGTATACAGTTTTGTTTTAGTGTATACTGTTTTATGTGAACTTATACTGTTTTATGTTAGTGTATAATGTTTTATGTTAGTATGTACTGTTTTATGTTAGTGTATAATGTTTTATGTTAGTATGTACTGTTTTATGTGAGTGTGTACTGTTTTATGTTAGTGTGTACTGTTTTGTGCGAGTGTGCAGTGTTTTATGTTAGTGTATACTGTTTTATGTGAGTGTGTACTGTTTCATGTGAGTGTGTACTGTTGGCCTTTATACCGTTTGCATTGATATTACAATAACAAGTTACAGTGTCACATAATCTAACTCAGCTTAAAATAGTTCCATTTATAAAATAGGGTTGATAGAAACTAATGGATACGAAAGCACTTCAATCCAACAACACAGTAATTGAAATGAAATCTGCACCGTCTTTTTCGTGCAGTTTTACGTTAAAATTTGATCAGATTAAATTGTATAATTTGCAAAGATGAATCAAATTGTTGTCCAAATCAGACCGTGTTTTATAAATCAAACGAAAAGCATTAGCTTTTAGCAAAATGTAGTTATTAAATTCCATACTTTTACTTTAGTGCGTTCATTTTATACCGAGGCTTGTGTTATTATTCACATTTATTCACGACTCAAATTGCAGCCAACATCGATAAAGCATTAGCAGAGGAGCATCATTAGAAGCAAAACAAATATTTCTGTTTTAATTTTAAAAACGTTTAACGAGCGAGCAATACAAATTATATTTCAGTTATGTAAATATGATGTTAGCTTTTTGTCCATTCATATGTATTCGTACATTAACCGAATTAGCAGAGAACAAAACAACATATTTAAATTTTTATATTTAATATTGGTAATTCCATGGGTTAAAAGCAGTAATGATGTATACACTATACAAATGTGTCTATGTTTATATATACAATGTAGTATGTTTATGCTTCATCTTGATTGATTTTAGATAGCGTTTCAAATATCACATTGTCATATGTCATATGCTTTGATATGTATTCATAACTTTAACTACAGCTATTTAATAAAATTCGTGTATTTGTTGTATTATATTTGTAAATATGTTATTAAGAAGGCCTCAAGGAAGATTGGCTATGCCAATTGAGTCACCCTTTATAAATAAAGACATTATTTACTTGCTTAACACTAATTTAATTAGGCATTTGTAATAACGCCTTGGAATGGTTAGTGACAAATAGGCATTTGGGAACATAAACCTGGTTCTAGGTAGCACCACATCTCAATTGTTTCCTGGTGCCACGCCATTTATAGTGTAACTAACCGGACAGTATGTTACTCGTTAGCAGAATGTTTTATATAATGTTCATAGTGTCTCTATGTTTCTTCTTACTAGACTTAATCTAATACAATTAAAATATACATTTATAAAATATAAACATCATGTAATTTAACTTCTGCAAATCAACTTGCATTGGAATCATTTAATAGCAAACGATTCAGCTTCACTTACCGATTACTGTTTATTGTGAATGTTCATTTGCTATGATTACAGGAGGAATTTCGAGCCTTGATCGTCTCTGAACGGAAGTGCATACTGTACCTCGTCAACAATAAGCATTTTGCGTATTTAGTATAATATCAGCTTAATAAAGCATTATAGGTTTGAACCGCATAGGCTGACATTTATAGTTGTGTATTATGTTGGTTCATTACGTGGTCTCGCCTTAATTCCATTAAGCGACGGGAAAACTTATATTAGCAGGAATTTATAACGGATATTTCGACAATAAAACATGTTTAAAAACTCGGACCACGTACTTGTAACAATTATTGGTCTTATTATATGTATATACATAGTATGCACTTAACCATACAAGATGCAAAATCAGGGAAGGTCACTAAGTAAGTACTCGATGACTTCGCAGAAGCCAAGGCAGCACGATAATTAACGCTAAGGGCACGCAATTACAAGAGTGAAGACAAACATTAAAAAATCACCTTCCTGTTCAGTATTAATGTTACTACTGTATCCAATTTAAATTAAACATTATCTCTAATTGGCAAACATCCGCTCTCACATTATTGAGGTTTCTTGGTTAAATCAAGAAATACGAGTTTTTACAACCCCACTGTAGCCGCCACAACCCACAAAAAGCGTTATAAATGATGATAAAGTGTAGAAATAACAAACGCAATTGTTATTTAATTAGATTATTGTATTATTCGGGGTAAGCTTTAAATAAATATTTACAACATTGTTGAATAATCATGTTTTAGTCGCCCCGTCTACAAATCAGCAGTGTTATAATTTACTGGTACTTTGGGATCATCAATCCCATTTTGTGTTGCTTTAAAGTAGAATATCGCTTAAGCCGGTGCTAGGAGGCGTGAGAGGTGTTGCATCTAATAATTACCTCTCATGAACAGACTCAATAAACCCGAGTCTGCTACTTTTTTCTCTTATTTCGTAATTAGTTCTGTGTGGCGGCCGTAAAAAGTCGCCCCGACTACAAATTAGTAGTGTTATTATTTACTGTTCCTTTGGGATCATCAAGCCCATTCTGTGTTGCTTTAGAGAAGAATATCGCTTAAGCCGATGCTAGGAGGCATGAGAGGTGTTGCATCATATAATTACCTCTCATGAACAGACAATACAACCGAGTCTGCTACTTTTCTCTCTTGTCTGTTTTTGTTGCTTCCAACGGATCACCTTTTTAGTATTTTTTTAAGTATATCATAGCTTCGGAAAGGGTAAATACGAATTCGATCGAGTTAAGCATAAACATTCAAAATATTTAGAAAACAAACAACATAATCATTCCGAAAGACATCTTTTTTGAACATATTCTTATTTATTAACACATATATTTTGAAGAAAATATGTAGATTTTAAAATGTTATGTCATTTTTGTATTATTTTTTTGTTTTAGAAAAAAGTTCATTTTATTTAATAGCGAGCTCAGCTCGCGTCGCGAAGCGACGCGCGCGCAAGCGAGCTCTACGGTAACGCGAGTAGCAAATACTACGGGGAATAAAACCCTGGTAAATAAGTCGAGACACAGTTAACTCCCTTGTTAAGGGGAGGTCATGGCTATATTCGTTCCAAACGCAGTTAACTCCCATCTGTTTGGTATCCGGCCCACCTCTATTCGCGTTGGATCTAGTCCATCCAGTTACCGGCCGGTTACCAGACTTCATTGTTAATGTGACGTCATTGAGGTAAACGACCGTCAGGCAATTTATAAAATAATGGTAATTATTACCAGCTGAGAGTCAAGGTAACGGTATTTCTACCTAATCTTTAAAAATTACTGCAGTATCGATAATCTAAAATACAATGTTTAAATGAAAACGCATCGCACTTTAGTGATATAGATC
>JAWPHD010014622.1:0-60148 GCA_037043455.1 Cyrtodaria siliqua
CTTTTGTCCTATTTGTCAATGAACTGATAATATCAAAAAAATTCCTATTTCACAAGAACTTCTGCTACCATTTGTTTCATCCCATAAAAAGCATGTCCCCTTTTTATCTCCAAGGGAGTACATTGAAAGGTTGTATGATGATAAGCAGCGCTTATAATACACATCTTCAATTTTAGTGTGTGGTGTTTGAAGAACTGATGCTAATTCAAATGTTGCTGCAAAATAAGATGGGTCATTTATAGCTTTTTCTTTGTCAGTTTGCTTTTCTTTTCTGACTGTCTCTTTTAAAGTTTGATGTAGTTCATACTGTACATCAAGGTCACTATCTGCTACTCCATGTTCTTGGTTTCCTTTGTAAACCGCCCAAAGAGTACATTGGTCCTTTTTGGGTTCATGAAATGGTATATTGTACTCGCTTACAAACACATTTCTGTTGTACTCGCTTACAAACACATTTCTGTAAACATTGAAATTACAAGGCACACTTCCTCTGCTTCTGCAATTGCTTTGATATAGCCCACACATTTTCCTAATTGGATCAAGGTACTTTCTCTTCGTATCTTTTCGATTGTAATGCGATGATACAGTTGCAAAAGATTCGATATGATCTCGAACTTCTTTCAGTTTATAATCTGGTGTTTTATTTTTAGATGACGTCTAACGAAACATCCGTGAACTTTATTTTTCATTGCATACTCAACTACCTTTTTGTCTATGTTCAGTGTTCGCAAGAACAAATTCTTACAGACTCTCACATTTTGTGCCTTTTGTAACAACGCTAAAGGTAACAATTCCGCTAAAGGTAACAACCGCCGCTAAAGGTAACTATTACAACGCTAAAGGTAACAACCTCTGCTAAAGGTAACAATCACCTCTTTCGCTGAAGGTAACAACGCTGACACTAAAGGTAACAACTTTTCATGTTAACGCTAAAGATAACAACTGTCTACGCTAAAGGTAACAACGTTTTTTTCAAAATCTACTGTTTCAATGAAAATTTAGTTAACAAGTTCTTGTTAGTTACTGAGGCACTTGATTCGCTTCCAACCGATGCGACCCGTATCGGCGTTGTTAGAAAGTGTGCTGGTCTCCTACACGGATTTTCTGCAGGTTCGAATCCCGTTAGAAGCCCGACTTGTCAAGTGAAAAAGTGTCGATTCTTATGGATGGCGGGAGATATACAATACTGGTTCTACCCTTGAACAAGAGGTCAATGACCTTGAAGCTCTTCTGATAGATTTTGATAGCTAGATCAGCATTCCTGTGAAGTTTCATAAAAATCTGTCAAGTAGTTCCGGAGGAGTAGTCGCTACAAGTTGAAGTTTTTACTATATAACTAGGTAAACAAAGATGGCCACTGGCAGCCAGGATCAACTAGACATCAAGAGCAACATTCCTGTGAAGTTTCATGAAAATCCGCCAAGTAGTTTCAGAGGATTAGTCGCTACAAATTTTTACTATACAAACTCTATGTAAACAAAGATGGCCACTGGCGCCCATGTTTAATGTCGAATCAAAATAATTTTCGACAAGGATCAACATCATGTCATGCTGATCATTTTAGAAAAAGTCCCATATCAATATCACTTACAGTTTAAAGAAGTAGTTGCTACAAACCTTTTTTTAAAACTCTGTTTTAAGCCATGGCGGCCATCTTGAATTTCCGGCCGACCTAAAAAAAATCTGGGATCAATAAGACATCAAGAACAACATTCCTGTAAAGTTTCATAAAAATTCGTCAAGTAGTTTCAGAGGGGTAGTCGCTACAAGTTTTTACTATATAAATCTATATTAACAAAGATGGCCGCTAGCGGCCATGTATAAAGTCGCATCGAAATAAATTTCGACAAGGATCAACATCATGTCATGCTGATCATTTTAGAAAACGTCCCATATCAATATCACTTACAGTTTTCAGGAAGTAAATCTATTTTTAGCCGTGGCGGCCATCTTGAATTTTCGGCCAGCCTGAATTTTTTCTAGGATCAACTAGACATCAAGTGCAACATTCCTGTGAAGTTTCATGAACATCCGTCAAGTAGTTTCAGAGGAGTAGTCGCTACAAGGTTTTACTATATAACTCTATGTAAACAAAAATGGCCACTGGCATCCATGTTTAACGTCGAATCAAAATAATGTTTGACTAGGATCAACATCATGTCCTGCTGATCATTTTAGAAAAAGTCCCATATCAATATCACTTATAGTTTTCAAGAAGTAGTTGCTACAAACCTTTTTTTAAAACTCTGTTTTAAGCCATGGCGGCCATCTTGAATTTCCGGCCGACCTAAAAGAAATCTGGGATCAATAAGACATCAAGAGCAACATTCCTGTGAATTTTCATAAAAATTCGTCAAGTAGTGTCAGAGGGGTAGTCGCTACAAGTTTTTACTATATAAATCTATGTTAACAAAGATGGCCGCTAGCGGCCATGTATAAAGTCGCATCGAAATAAATTTCGACAAGGATCAACATCATGTCATGCTGATCATTTTAGAAAACGTCCCATATCAATATCACTTACAGTTTTCAGGAAGTAAATCTATTTTTAGCCGTGGCGGCCATCTTGAATTTTCGGCCAGCCTGAATTTTTTCTAGGATCAACTAGACATCAAGTGCAACATTCCTGTGAAGTTTCATGAACATTCGTCAAGTAGTTTCAGAGGAGTAGTCGCTACAAGGTTTTACTATATAACTCTATGTAAACAAAAATGGCCACTGGCATCCATGTTTAACGTCGAATCAAAATAATGTTTGACTAGGATCAACATCATGTCCTGCTGATCATTTTAGAAAAAGTCCCATATCAATATCACTTATAGTTTTCAAGAAGTAGTCGCTACAAACTTGTTTTTAGCTGTGGCGGCCATCTTGAATTTCTGGCCGACCTGAAATTTTGCTAGGATCAATTAGACATCAAGAGCAACATTCCTGTAATGTTTCATGAAAATCCGCTACGTAGTTTCAGAGGAGTAGTCGCTACAAGTTTTCATTATATAACTCTATGTAAACAAAGATGGCCACTGGCAGCCATATTTAACGTCGAATCAAACGATTTTTGACAAGGACCAACATCATGTCATGCTGATCATTTTAGAAAAAGTCCCATATCAATATCACTTATAGCTTTCAAGAAGTAGTTGCTACAAACTTGTTTTTTAAAAATCTATTTTTAGCTTTGGCGGCCATCTTGGATTTCATATCAACATGATTTTTTGCTAGGATCAACTAGACTTCATGGGCAATATTTCTCTAAAGTTTCATGAATATCCATCCAGTAGTTCCGGAGGAGTAGTCGCTACAAATAAAGGTTTACGGACAGACAGACGGACGACGGACGCCGCACCACGGCATAAGCTCTGCTGATCTCTGATCAGTCGAGCTAAAAATGGGGTAATGTGCCTCAACCGACCGTCATATATGGCCTAATATGTGCTAAAATGACGTAAAATACCATTCAAACAAAACAAAACTGCTATTACATAAAGACCATGCCAAATTAAGGTTGTCATCTGCGCCACTATGAGTGATATTTGTATAAGCTGTTTAACTTGTTTAACGATGTAAATGCAGTTTGTGACTGTTTAACTGTGGTTTCTGATATTCAGCTTATGGTTTCGTTTGGAGGCAATATACACATTTAGTTCGATTTTAACAAAACATCGGGTTTATTAATAACGTACCCAACAGCTTGGAAATGCATCTTATCTTTTGCTATAATGGGTACGGTATAATATAGCAAACACAGTTTAAAAAAAAATAGATCACCACGGTGTAGCGGGGGTGGCTTTGGTTCACATGCTGGAGGTCGTGGGCTCGATCCCCGACCGGGTCACACCAAATACTGAACTAGCTAGTAGCTCCATAGTCCCGTCACGTGACGTAGAGTTATCGTTCGTGCCTTTCTCACCACAACGTCACGTTTCAGCTTATAGGAAAAACCCGGGATTTTTGGTCAACGGCGTAGCGCCGAGGTAGGGGTAGGTGCGGGAGGGGTCACTCCTTCCTGCTGGGGTGGTTAGTGGGGCCTCCCCCTAGACAATTTTAAAATATAGACATCCGTTGGCAGCTTCTGGTGGGTTTTTTGGTTACATTTTGGCGGCCTTCTAGGGTAAAATAATTTCTTTAAAAATGAAAAAAACATTGGCCTATGTCAGGAGTTAAGTTAGCCTTCGATTTTTATGCCATTTTTGGCCATAATTATTTTTTCACTTTTCAAATCGATGTTACGCACGTGCGTAAGTGCGTATCGCTGACAAATATGGCATTTTGAAATAAAAACAGATGCACACCTATTCATTATTAATTAACTTAACTATATTAGCCTTGTTTTACTAGAAACTCTACTCACAATACGACGCAAACTCGGCCAATATGAACCGGAAGTCGGCCAGTATGAAAAAACAAGGCCAATATAAAGAAACTCGCCAAAACGAGATTTAAGTGACGTCATTCACGTTAAGTAACTTCATTCGCGCTCGCTTTTTTACATAAATGAAATTAACGCTACTATAAATAAATGCAAAATATGTCAAAATAATTTGATTAAAAACAATAATACTGTAGTGACTGTTAATTAATAAAATTGTCATTAATTAAGTGGTTTCATATTGTCCGAGTAATTGGTCCTCGGACTGTCATATTGGCCCGCGGCCTTCGGCCTTGGGCCAATATGACAGTCCTTGGACCAATAACTGGGCCAATTTGAAACCACTTAATTAATAACATCATATTATTACGACATGCGTCAATAGTATCTTTGCTCATCAAACTGCCATAATACAAATTTGTTTGATTGAATCGCCATTTTTTCACTTTACCACATGGTAGACTAGTGAATGGGAATGGCTTCATTGGCTGATATTTAATTGAATGTTGTTTAACGGCTCATCAACAGAGTATAGGTTATTGAGAGTGATCCCTGGTTTATTCATAATCAATCGATTTACGTAGACACTGCCGCGTCCGCGAAGCAAAAGCAAACAAGACGTTTACAGACCTAAGAATCTCGTTCTGATTTTTGTCTCGCCTTTTCGAAGAAAAAAAGAGACATAGGTGTTGCTTTTCCAGCGGCGGCGTCAACATTCAAGTTATGCGTTTAGGTCATTTTCTCACAAACTGTATGCACTAGACCTTTCACACTTTGCTTATAGTTGTATCATGCTTATAGTTGTATCATGGGTGGTACATCGCAACGTTACAAAGCAAATATGGAAGTGACCTTGACCCTCCAAGCAAAGGACAGATAACTTACTAATTTTTAGGTTCAACTTTTGCGCTTAGGTCATTTTTTCACAAACTGTATGCACTAGACCTTTCAAACTTTGCTTATAGTTGTATCTTGGGTGGTACATGGCAACGTGACAAAGCAAATGTCGTAGTGACCTTGACCCTCCAAGCAAAGGGCAGATAACTTACTAATTTTTAGGTTCAACTTTTGCGTTTAGGTCACTTTTCACAAACTGTATGCACTAGACCTTTAAAACTTTGCTTATAGTTGTATCTTGAGGTGTACATCGCAACGTGACAAAGCAGATGTGAAAGTGACCTTGACCCTCCAAGCAAGGGCAGATAACTTACTAATTTTTAGGTTCAACTTTTGCGTTTAGGTCATTTTTTCACAAACTGTATGCACTAGACCTTTCATACTTTGCTTATAGTTTTATCTTGGGTGGTACATGGCAACGTGACAAAGAAAATGTGGTAGTGACCTTGACCCTCCAAGCAAAGGGCAGATAACTTAATACTTTTTAGGTTCAACTTTTGCGTTTAGGTCACTTTTCACAAACTGTATGCACTAGACCTTTAAAACTTTGCTTATAGTTGTATCTTGAGTGGTACATTGCATCGTGACAAAGCAAATGTGGATGTGACCTTCACCATCCAAGCAAAGGGCAGATAACTTTAATTGTTACATTTACATCACTTTCTCATGAACTAGAATTATGCACTAAATGTTTTAAACCTGATTTATAGCTTAATCTTTGGAAGAAAACATATTTTATTTTGACATAGTTGTGTCTTCGGTAGTGCATATTTTTTTTGGATGCCTGGATCTTGACCTACTTTTTGGAGCTGATGAATTTTAGCTCTACTGGCCAAAGGCCTTCATTTTTCATCCGATCTTTACCAATCTTTACCAGATTGTTAATATCAAAGCTCGCACAAGTTCGAACCAGCCAGATCGGACCAATAACAGCGGAGTTATGGGCCTTGATTTAGTTAAAAATGCTATAGTTTGCCACGTTAATACGATCGGGTTTTCATTTTTCATTTGATCTTTACCAAACTTTACCAGATGTTTTGGCTTTTTTTTTTATTATTATTAAAGACATTTTCTGTAGTTTTTTCTGCAGAACAGATTTTCTTTAAACTTTTTGTACAGTAAGTCAGTTATATATAAAGACAGAAAAGGCAAAAATAATGGTAGGTCACCATGATTGTTAAAATTGTATAAATTAATTTGTAATGCCACCGTCATGTCAATCTGTCCAAAAAGTTGAACAAGTCCATGAGACAATTACCACAATGTATGCACAAATTAGCCCATAATGATACAATTTCCTTTTTTTTTTTAGATATTCCCAATAATAGAATTTTTTTTAACTTTCTAAGCACATAGTATAAAAACAAAATGTGCAATAAAAATGATAGGTCCCCATGCTTGTTTAGAAAAAGATTTTTTTCCTTTTTTGTTATGTTCCTAATAACAGAATTTGTTCACGAAGTGTGGCACTTATTTGAACATATATTTAGACAATATATTCAATTACATTTTTAGGTCACCATGCATATTGAGATTTAATATTGGTTTTTGGAACAGTACCATTATGCTTATTATTTTTTTAATTTTGTTGGAATTTCTAAAAAATGCTATATTTTTCCTATTTTATGTATCTAATAATAGGCCTACAATAAAAAAATATAAAAAAAATAAAAATTTAAATAAAAAAAAATAAAAAATCCAAAAAATAATAAAAGTGTATGTAGCGACACAACCGAACCATCTTTATTATTGAGAGTTTTGAAATACTTGAATAAGGGTGAAAGAATTATCAAAATCGGATGATAAACAAAGAAGATATGATCATTTGAAGCTTCTGTTGAAACGGATATGGAAGCGGCCATTTTGAGAGCTATGACATCACGGTTCTAAATGACCATATATGGAATATTTATAAATATGGAAATTTATTGATTTATAGGGAAAAAATGAAGCAACTGTATGAAAAATATGTAATACTTAATGGCAATAATTATTTATATCACCAGTAAAAAAAAATCATTCATTTGCAGTGATTTTCTTCGTTTTAAATGATATTTATCAATTTTCCATATATGGTAATATGGAACTATGACGTCATAGTTCTAAAAATGGCGGCTCCCATATTCGATTTAGAACAACGTTTAAATGGTCATATCTTTTTTGTTTATCGTCGGATTTTGATAATTCTTTCACCTTTTTCCAAATGTTTCAGAACTCTCAATAAAAGTGTTTGTTTGGCTGTGTCGCTAAATACATAAAAAAGATAAAAAATACAACTAGACATCAAAAGCAACATTCCTGTAAATTTGTAGGAAAATCCATCCAATAGTTTTAGAAGAGAAGTCGCCCAAAAAAGCTGCGCATGGAAAACTACAGCAAATGCCTTTAATAGATTTTTTTTTTTTTTTAATATTTTTTATTTTTTATTATTTATTTACTTATTTATTATTATTATAAAAAATAATATTTTTTTTTTTTTTTTTTTTGGTGTTAACGCCGTGTAAGCAGGAAGCATTGCTGTGCCTATTGCATTTTTTTCCCAGTTTGTTGATTTTTGATCGAGTTACGACCCCTTGACATTTTTTTTAATTTCTTGTTAATTAATTTCTTTTTTTAATTTACTCCTAAACGCCTTGTTGCATTTCGAGAAAACTTGGCAGAAAGCATCTGTAAGATGTCTAGTTGTGCATATCACGCTTTTGTTCCAGTTTGCTGATTTATGACGGAGTTATGGCACTGACATTTTTACTCTAAATTTCTTGTCGGCGCTACTCCTCCTAAATGGCTTGTCGGATTTCTACAAAATTTGGCAGGAAGCCTCAGTATGATGTCTAGTTGTGCAAAGCATGGTATATAAGTGATATTGATACGGGACTTTTTCTAAAATGATCAGCATGGTCCTAGTCGAAAATCGTTTTGATTCGACGTTAAACATGGCTGCCAGCTCAGTCATCTTTGTACACTTTACAAGAGTTGTATAGTAAAACGTTGTAGCGACTATTCCTCTGAAACTACTTGACAGATTTTCATGAAACTTCACAGGAATGCTGATCTAGATATTGAAATCAGTAGAGCTTCAAGGTCATTGACTTCTTGTTCCTGTATTTCTGTGAAACTTTGCAGGAATGATCAGTACCAAGCCTAGTTGCACATTGTTGTGTTCCCCAGCAAAGACTCCATATAGCCAGTAGAGAGGGCCTCTTGTTGTATACGTGGTTTGTGCGGTTAGGGACACATCTCTATAGTGCAAGCAAGCATGCTTTTCTTTCGAAAAGAGATCCAGGTTCATGTCCTCGTGGAGATCCTAGCGCACATACTGAGCTGAACATACATTTTTTTTATATATAAATGAAATAATTAAACATCATCAAAACTGTCCAATGTTGTGTTTGGCTTATAAACATGGGAGGACAAACATTTCTAAAAGAGATATAACTTACATGTAAATATTAAATAAATCGATGAAACTAAATTATCTCACTTGTTTTTCTTTGAAAAAATATAGGTGTTGTTTTTCCGACAGAGGCAGCGGTGGTGGCAGTGTCAACATTTAAGTTTTGCGTTTAGGACTCTTTCCCACAAACAGTATGCACTACAGTCTTCGACTTCAATTTTCCAAGTCACTAGCCCGAATTCTGAAAACTTGAATTTTTATTTAGCCCGACTGCATAATTTCCAAATTGTCACTAGCCTGAATGACAGTTTACTAGCCCCGGGCTTCGGGCTAGTTGGTTAATTCGAAGACTGGCACTACTGGTTAGGGGCCAGTTTCCGTGCAAGCCCAGTTTTAGTCACTCATTTAAAAATGTTTTTACACTGCAAATTACTTACAATGTTATTTATTGACAGTCGTTTAGCACTGAAGATTGTAAACAGAAGAAACAACCAAAATGTAAATAAGCGTTACAAAAATGAAAGGGCTTTCTCCGAAAAGTGTGCTTACTTCCTTATATGGCGTTGGGGATGCACGCGCATACTGCCGCATAATAAATTATTAAAAAAAAATTAAATTGTTATAACGTCATATTTTTATCACACAGGACGCAGTTAAAATATACCGTGATAATATATTTTAACCAAAGAGAGGCAGCTGTTTGATTTACAAAGAGTTACCCATTGTTATAGCGTAAATTGA
Organism: Cyrtodaria siliqua; assembly: GCA_037043455.1. NCBI lineage: Eukaryota > Metazoa > Mollusca > Bivalvia > Adapedonta > Hiatellidae > Cyrtodaria > Cyrtodaria siliqua. The sequence continues at coordinate 9,402 of JAWPHD010014622.1, forward strand.
CGTCGTAAACAATATTACGTTGACGTTACCAGGCGCATTGTTATAACGATCCTGGTGAATGGTGGAACAAAGCAAACATACAAATTTTTTCAATGAAATTGTTCAATAGACTTGCAAATATGTTTTTAATTCATAAAATTTTACTGTATCATGACCACTCGATAAAAAACATGACGGAAACTGGGCATGTAAACAAAATGATTTCTCAGTTTTAGTTTAGTCTATTTATACAAAGGTCACGTGCCACTTACATGTAGGTAATTATATAAAACCAATGGTTTGTGTTCCAAATTTCCAGGAAGAGGTACCCTAATAGAAAGTAGAGTTAAAAATTGTCAAGATACATAGATGTGTCTGAAAAATTAGTTTATGTTTACATAAGTGACGGAAAGTGGCCCCCGACCAGTACACCTTTAAAACTTTGGTTATGTTTGTGTTTTGGGTACTGTACTGCAGTACATCGCAACATTACAACACATAGAAAAATGCAGATTTCCAAGCAAGGGCTGATACTGTAACTTAATAGTTTTACCTTAAACAGGCTTAAAGTTTTTCATTCTGGTCACTTTCTCCGGAACTGCATGCACTAGAGTTTTCAAACTTTGTTATTATTTGTATCTTGTATGACATAAGCTTGTATCTCCGAAACAACTTCATATATTTGAAACTTCACAAATGTATTCAGCATCATTAGACAACATCATACATGTACAGACACTACAACTCTTGCTTTTATTTTAACAGAATTATGGCCCTTTTTATTTTTAAAAAATAGGCTACAGTTTTGTATGTAAGCTTATTTGTCTTTTTTAGATTTCAATTGTTCATTACCCGGTATATATTACATGTATCTGTTAGGCAATTATGCCAGTCTCATTAAAATCAGACCCTTTATCACGCTGCGATACTCTACACTAGAAGCGGAGAGTATCAAGGCGTAGTTAGGATTTGATTTTGAGATTGACCATTATGCCTTTCAAATAAGTTTGCCAGTAGATAGACAAGGCCTCGAAAGTTGAGCTTCTGCCCCAAAGGAGTGTGTTTCTCGTTTAGGTGTGTCACTATATGACAGTGTATTAGGCAGAAATTCAAGAACTGGGTGTGCAAATATGCAAACAGGGTGTGCAAAATAATTTGCTTAACACGTGTTACGCGCCAATTCGCTATAAGTGGATGTCTCTGGGGTAATTTATTTTCACAGATAAAGGTGAAAAAAATGCATTTTTCTTCTATAAATGTATACAAAGCATAACATTATTCAGAAAGTAAGAGTTTGAAAGTGTTATTTTTTGTGTTTTTTTAACCCACCCACTCCTCCAAATATTGGCCGCGATTTTTCAAAAACGGCCGTGCAAAAGACGGCTGCAGCACGGTTGGCTGGCTAATACACTGCTATATGATAAATACAACTTCACATGGATGATCCTTAGATGAATAATTTTTAGATTTGCTAAAATTCGGTCTGCGCGACATCCAAGATGGCCACCATTACCATCATCGTCGAAACCTTAAAAAACTCATGTCGAGGACTTCGGGACAGATTTTGATAGTTGTTCTTTTAAAATGACCGCCAATGGCTAGAATATCAATTTTGTTCAAATGAAGTCCCCGGGGTAGAAAATGGTCGTGCCCCGTGGGGTCGGGAAACTGGAGCCATGCACATAATTGTATTTGGTCTTATGGGTATGTCAAGAACCGGTGAATTAGGGCTGTCATTGATAGGATGTGAAGCGTATCGACCATATCGATATATTGAAGGAAAAACGATGAAACACAGGTTTTGAAATTAACTTATTTCCGCAACTTGTCCATAGGACAAGTAACTTACACAATTTACTTGTCCCCAGTCAAATTTACTTGTCCCCGCACTTCATGTTAAAGTGATACAAAAAACAAAATCAATCATGAATTTCAAAGTGACATTACATTCTCTCAGTTGCATTCCATCAATGAAAACAAGATGGTTTTTATTTGTCATTTACAATGTGCTCACCAATGTTTTGACATTTTTTCAGTCACAAGTTTTAAAGATGTCAAATTCATTTCTTGTTATAAAATTGAGTTGTCCGTAGGACATGTCAACTGGGACAATTAACTTGTCCCCGGTAGAATCTAAATGGCACAGGACAAGGGGACAACTGTTAATGTCAAACCCTGAAACATGTATGTACTGCTTTTAAATGAGTGTTGTAATATATCAGATATACATGTACTGTTGGAAACAAATCTACATATACTGAAAAAAAGAAAGTTTAGCAAGCCCTTATGAACATCTAGCTGAAATAAATGTAACGTAATTTTATATTTTGAAGTATTTTAAATCATCGGCATGTCTTAGGTTGATCTTTTTCACCTACTTTTTGTATTCCAATGTACTGTAAGTATCAGAGTTATCTCCCATTAAACATACTATTTCACATTTAAAAATACAAATAAGGTAAAGAGCAAGATTAACCATTACAAAGTAACTGTTATCAAATTATAAAAACACTAAAACAATCAACACTTTCCTTGCCATTATAAAGATATAGGGAACCAAAGTTTACCATTTGTGAAATTACCTCCCTTTAATTGAAATAAAAGTGAAATTATAATTTCTGTAAATCATGTAGATTACCACATATTGCTATTGTTTTCGCATATTTCTTTTGAGACTCATTCGTTTAATATAACTGATAATTATGTAAGTTATATTGCCCATGACCGCTTCTACACATATCCTAGATTCTGGTCCACGGGATTTATGTTATTTACTTGCTAAACTTATTTTTATCAGTATATCTATGGTAGTTTGCTTGATCTTTTCTACCTAACACAAGGCATTTAAAATTATTAATTGGTCAAAATCAAAATAAATTACCCTTTTTTACAGAAATGTATTTGCTTGTGTCAGCAAAGCAATCGCTGTTTCAATTCAGGTTAAAAGTTTTGTTTTTATTAAAAATCGTTTCAAGATAAGTTCATTAAAAAAACAGAAAAGAAACTTACAAGACAATGGATACCATCCGTGCCTTGGATACCATCCGTGCCTACACGCCTTTCGGACATGTTTTGGGAAAAACACTTCACGGCGACCTATTTCCGGTTTAACTAGTTTTCGTGAGCGTGGTAAGGAAACCCCAAAATAAAACTGTGTTTATTTTTGTTGTACATTTTTCTGTTTGAATCAATTCCTGAAAATTGTATCCATATATCGATCATCTGAAAAGAATCGATGATTCATCAATATTGTTTCCATCAATGACAGCCATACTGTGAATGAACCTATACTTTTAATTGGCATATACCTAAAGGCCAGAGTGTTAAACTAAAGGCCGCTGGTATCACTGGAAAGCTTTTAAAATGGTTTGAGAATTATCTTAGTGATAGAAAACAACGCGTTGTTCTAGGACCACTTTTATTCCTTCTCTACATAGATGATATTGTTATAGACATCAATTCAAATATTCGCCTTTTTGCAGATGATACAGGTCTATTCATTGTAGTTGATAATCCAATTGCTTCTGCAAATACACTTAATTCCGACCTATTGAAAATTTCGGCATGGGCAGATAGATGGCTGGTTAAATTTAACCCAACCAAAACCGAATCTCTTCGCATATCATGAAAAGTCAATTTTATTAACCACCCTCCGGTATTTATGTATAACAAAGTGATAACTGAAGTTGAGGACCACAAGCACCTCGGCATTTTCCTGTCAAATGATTTATCCTGGCACAAACACATTGAATACATTCAATCAAAAGCATGGCTGAGAATTAACATTATGAGAAAACTAAAGTACACGCTTGATAGAGTGTCATTAGAAACTATTTATACTTCCTTTATCAGACCTATTTTAGAATACGGTGATGTACTGTTCGATAACTGTACTCAATATGAAAAATATGAGTTAGATCAAATACAAAATGAGGCTGCTCGTATAGTAACCGGGGCAAGGAAACTTATTTCCATCGAAAACCTCTACAAAGCAACTGGTTGGGACACTCTCGGAGACAGGCGTCGTAAGCACAAACTGGTTATGTTTTATAAAATGATAAACCACCTAACTCCAAATTTCCTTTCTGAACTTGTTCCACCTTCAGTAGGTAATTCTTCTAGGTATTAGAAAACCCTGTTTGCCCATTAGCAGTTTCTCTCATAACTGGAACAAAAAATGGCTGTCGCCCTATTTATGAAGTTTTAAATAAATCAGGTGTGCAACCAACATCTATTGCAAAATGGGGTCAGTACGGTTTAAATATAGACAGAGATTGGAATAAACTATTTAAAATACCTTTCATTTGCACAAAAGATACAAAGTTACAATGGTTTCAAGTAAAAATGAATCACAGAATTACTGCCACAAACCTCCTTCTGACAAAAATGAAAATAAAAAATGACAATTCATGTAGTTTTTGCACTGATACTTCAGAAACCATTACTCATTTATTTTGGGAATGCAGATATTCAAAAACATTTTGGGATAATTTCAAGTTTACTTGCACAGAAAAGAATATACAAATTCAGCTGGAATGGACTATGAAAATTATTATTTTTGGTTCCATTCAATATGACATTGTTTTAAATAAATTACTTCTACATGCAAAATACTTCATATATAAGTGCAAGTTAGATGGGAGATTGCCATTCTTTGAAAATTTTAAACCACAAATTAAATACCTATATCATACTGAAAAAATAAACGCTATTAAAAATAATCAATTGGAAATATTTCAAAAGCCCTGGTTGGCATATAAAACCCTTTTACACTAATCAGATCCTTTTTCGCTAAATGTTACTCTGTGCTTTTAGTAAATAACAACGGTAAATATATTGTTGCACTACGTTTCCCACTGTTCTCATTGAGTAATGAAGAGTCACATCTCCATAGAAACATCTTGTCCTTTTTTTTTTTTTATATACCACAACTTTTTTTCCAAGAATATAATAGAAAAACTCAGTGGAGATATTACATAGGTCTGGTATAAAGTCACATGTATGTCTCATTGTTTTAATATTTGTGAGTGTCTATGTAACATAACTTTTTTTCAATATAAATATATGTAAATCATCCACTGGGTTTTTTGAAAAGAAAAAGTTTGTTTGCGATTTTAGAATGAATGCAAAAAATAATAAATAAGTAACGTTTATCATTTGAAGATTGTGATCATTTGAAGATTGTGAAATTAAATGTCTTCCAATTTTTAAAGGGATACATGCCAATCATGACATATTATCCACTGAAGATATTTTGAAATATATACATATTGCAATGCCTCCCTTTAACAAATTTGGCCAATATTCATGTTTGCACTCATTCTGAAATCGTAAAGAAAGAAAAAAAACTCCCCATTTGTTTATGTCTATATTAAGATATGCTTTAGTCTAGCTTCTGTAAATATTTGTTGTATTATATTTAAATACATATTTGACGCATATTTTATCATATAACTGTACGGTTTGCTGAGGGGTGGCCCACCCCGACCCTCACAAACCTATGACGGGGCGAATAAATGGATCACCATTAATTTGGTGATTGAAATTAAAAAAAAATAATTCTTCTAGGTATAACTTACGTAACTCCATAGATATCCAAACTATCAATGCTCGAACAAATTACTACTATAACTCTTTTCTCCCCTCCGTCATTCGTAAATGGAATGAGCTAAGTGAAGACTCACGACAAGCCGAAACAGTTTGCTCATTCAAACATTCACTGAACAGTCAAAATAATAAAATTCCAAAACACTACCAGTTCGAAAAAAGAAACCTTCAGATATTGCACACAAGACTACGTACTAACTGCAGCTCCCTTAACAATGATCTGTTTTCCAAAAACATGGTTGATTCAGCTTTTTGTTCCTGTGGTCGTGTAGAAAACGCTGAACACTACTTCTTCCATTGCAATAAGTACAGAGATGCAAGAAACGTTCTCATGAATTCATTACCACGTTTACCAAATATTACATTGAAAACACTGCTCTTTGGAGATCAAAATGTAGCATACGATGCAAACATTCGTATTTTGACGCAGTTCATAATTATATTAAAAACTCAAAACGTTTTAACTTGTAGATCGGTTCCTTTGTTTATTGAATTCTTTAAATGGTACACCCTTACCCCAACTCCCTTGTGTCGACTCCAAACCCCCCATTTACATTTATATTCTTCACTTAAGATTTATAATTTCCAAATATATTTTTTTCATATTTCATTCATTCTGCCTATTTAAATGATGAATTCTCAAGTTCCGTTTATTAATTTTGTTCCTTTTGTTTGTTCTGTTTATTTCATTTTTTTTAATATTTAAGTGCTACTTTATCTTATCATGTTTGCAAAGAATTATTCTAGTATCACTTCGTAAACGTAGCTTTTGCTTTTTTCATACTTCCAGCTTGTATATTGTAAACGTATCGATTAACTACTGTTTATTATGCCATCAACTGTATACAATTAATACATACATAGGAGAAGAACATCATAAGAATGTTACTTTCGTTCTAATCCTTTTTCTGCTATTGTGTACTGATTCCATGTTGTAATAATAATGAGAAATAAAATATGTTTAAACCAATTGGCATATACATTATAATATGACGGAACACCTGAATAGATCCAGTTTTGATAAACCGTTTTGTAGTGTAATATTGTCATTATTTGACGGTTAGGCCAGAGTGTTTTATTTGTTGGTTTACAGGAGAGCCTGCCCTTTTTTTGCCCAAATTAAAATCAAAATAAAATTTAATAAAATCCCACATTTTATTTTTATTGCCAGTCCGACTTCGAGTGTAATCATAGTGAAGAATTTGTTCAGGGAGTTTGTTACCCATATATTTTCGTACCATTAAAAAACAGTCTATTAAATGATTTTAGAATTATTTTATTTTTAGAATTTTGTGTTTCTGGGTTTCAAGAACCTCATTACTCAATGTCCAGTAAAACCTCAGTTTGTTCTGAGAATGTAATGAGCTTTAAATTAACTGGTTTCATTGGTCCAATTTTTATCACTAAACCAATCAGAATGCTTCATTCATATTTTGATTTGGTTGTTTCTATCATGACATCACTTTCTAGTATTGTGACATCACACCCTGGTATTGTGACATCCCTTCATGCTATTATGACATCACATATTTTGATGCAACTCAGTGTGTTCTCAGAACTTAATGAGCCTTTTAATTGGTGTGACAAACAGATTAAGACTGTTTGTATCACTTATTGATAAGTTTCTTGAAACCAAGAATAAAAAAAATCTAAGAATAAAATAATTCTAAAATGATTTAATAGACTGTTTAAAGCAAATCAGTAAACCTAACGGTTCTAAACTTTATACTTTGCTCACACAGTTTTGATATAATTATTCACTCTGAAAAACTCACTGACCATTGGACCTTTGACAGACCACCATATCCACAGTCTGCATCCCTATGCCTGAGAAGGCTGAAACATTTACTAAAAAAAAACTCATTTGTAACCTCTGCCCCCACCCAACCCGGGACATAGCAGGTGTAAAGAACAGGGCTTTGAACTTTCGACTGTCCCGGTAGTGCTGTGGATAGCAGGGGTTTTGCATCCAAAAACTAGCTAAGGAAGACAGCGGTCCCAGAGGTTTCACTGTATTTTGCTACAAATTAGTTTCTATTATAAAAAACAGATGAAAAAACATCAAGAGTTCTTCTGTTGTTGTTTTCCAAAACATGAAAATAAAAAAATGTCTCAAAAAGTTACTTTTATTTTTAATTTTATTATAGGCTCATTATATATGTAAATGCTGGTCTTAATTATATTATTATTTTGTCCTTCCTACTGAACATTTTTGAAATTTTTCCCGTAAACCGGCCTTTAGTTTCTTTAAATGTAACATGTTTTTGTTCTTTACACACATATACCATAGATATATGAAGAATATTTGTTGGTTTGTAGTGAACATAGGATTTAATTTGATCACTAAGTTTTAAATTCTCACTTCAAGACAAGCACAAATATTCTTTTTATTATATACCCACAACCTGGGAACTCATTGCAGAAAAAATATGTTTTAGGCAATGTCAACAACTCTATATTCCAGTGGGATTTACAGTGGATTCCTACTTGATCCCAGTGGGATTTTTGTGTGGGACCCCAGTTTACCCCAGCGGGTTTTTTGGCAGGATTCATGTTTGTCGCAATGGGATTCCACCTGATCCCAGCAGGAATTTAGTGCAGCCCTAATGAAAATATAACTGGCATTCTCAGTGGCTTCTTCAGCAATCATTCCTTTTTGAAGCGCAATTAAAGTGTAATAATATACACTAGGTGGGAATCAATCTAACCTTTTGTGAGCTTTTGTAAATGGCGGTGGAAAAGTAACAACTATAAGCTCTCTTTTTTTAATACCCTTGGTAAGTGGGATCAATCAAAACTTTTGTGAGATTTTGTTTTCATGAACATAGCTGTTCCTGAAGAGTTTTAACAACTTTAGCAATTTTGAAGGTGGCCGTTTTGCATGTTGTTCATGAATAATTTGTGAATTTTAATAGTTCATGAAAAACAATTCACTGTAACTCACTATACTTTTTTAAATACTCGACAGACTTCAATAATCTCTAACTCATTCATTATCTTTGTTAAGTGATTTGCAATTCAATGATAAAATAAGCAGCCTTTGAAAAAATTAGGACATGTCAGAATGATCACAATTCCTGATAATTGACAGATTCAGTGATTTATGGTAAGAAGCTTAATTCACCGACTAAGTTTAAATTAATCTAATGATGCACATTCAATCGGATTTAAAAAAAGAAAGTGCTTTTGACATTTAAAAGGTAGTACCAGCAGTGAAACATATCAGTGATTGGGAAACAGTGATGGGGCTCAATACATGTGTAACTAAATATATAATAAAATGTGATCTTTATGAATTCACACATTTTTATTTGTTTACATGTGGGAAAGAAAACGTGTCAGATAGCAAGCTTGTCATTAATGTCCCTTCAATAATAATATCATTATTATACATGTTATAGATCTGCTACTTTCCAACATAAATAAATTTCCAATTTAAGTAGCAACGTCTTGGGTTTAAAGTGCCATTTTTGTATTTAAAAAACACTGTTGATCTATTTGTTACTTATTTCAAGCATTTTCATGTTAAAATTGTGATATTTTATTGTTGATTATATTGAAATGAGTGTATGAATACAATATTTTGGCATCTCAGTGCTTATGTTTTTAAAGGCAGCATTCATTCATGAGACAAGTTCTTTCTTATAGTAATCCGCCCCCACCGCCCCCTCCATGACCTCCACTTTTCTGTGCTGTGCAGTGGATTTTTTGGCAGCATATGATATTAAATACACCATTTGTGATGATAATGTAAGTTATTCTTTTATAATTGGGCCGAGATATGAATGCAATATTATTTCATACACAATGTAAAAATCAAAGGGTAACACACACTATTACGGCAGTGGTATATCCCGGAGAGCGTTTTGCAGTTGGGGCGGTATGAACTGTTGGGGAGTTGCCAAATTACACCGGTATATAACAATCAATTAACACATCTGTTGTTATTCGTCCATAATACATGAAAAAAATTGTCGAGAATTCGGAAAGGTCTTGCTGCAAACCAGATATGAGTGAATGCATATCCCTTAATTTTAGCAGAAATAACACTGATTTTCCTCATTTTGTTTACGGAAATGTTATAATATCTTTTAAATGTCGTAATTATTCTCATAGTATTAATATGTTTTCATATTTTTTTACAAATCCTAGTCCTTCAGTGTTTAAATTTCATATTCAACACATTATTGTAGAATTGTGTACAATGTTTTAGTGAAAATATTGATCATCCAAAAACGCTATTTCAGAAGACTGCCCTTCCATGTAATGTCCATTTATCATTAAATTAAGTGTACACGTTAGCTTAAAATGTTAATTTCTAAGACAATGCCTTTTCATCTACCATGCTTAAATTCCGAATCTTGTAATGCACAGATATAACTGGTAATGTATGACAAATTTCAAAGGTCTTCGACAAGTACTTAAAGAGAAACAGGCATTTAAAAAAGTAAAATTAACATACCTGAAAAAACTCAGGACGAAAATGCCTCAGTATGTATAAGTGATGTGTATTAAATGTTCCATAAATTTCGTCACACAAAAGATACAGCATTCATTTTACCATCAATGGAATGGTATTGAAACACAACGAGCACATAATTGTTAAAAGGCGTTAGTGACAGAACTTATTGAATGACCCTCGTAAGACCGTACTATCAGTTCTGGAGAAGTCTTTTAAAGGTTCACATTTCATTTGACCATATGACCTAGTTTAGAACAGACTGGCCTAACTTTTACAAACTCGGAGAGTTCAATGCCCCGATGATATAGGTGATTTTTGACACACTAAGGTCGGTGGTATTACTATCAGAGACATCATTAGGCAGGCCTCTCCATGCATTTTATTTTAGAAACAAGAAATGTCACCAATATGTAATAAATGGGCCCAAATTTGACCTTTGACTTCAGTGTGACCTTGACCTTGATGTAATGACCTGATTATTGTCAGCGACACACCTTCTCACAGGGATTAACATTGATGTAAAGTTTTATGAAATTCCCTTCAGTATGTTTTAAGTAATGGTTGAGACATAATTATTTCGGACAAAGGAACTAAGACGGATGGACGGACGGACAAGAGGGACAGATGATGGAACATGATCACCATAGCTAATAAATAAAGACACTTTGCAAGTTTTTCTACAAGCATTTTATATTGGTAATCATATCTGAACATTTCCAAAATACTTCAATTGTTTTTTATTCTATTAATTGCTCAGCATAAAGTAATACTTACGATGAAATAAAGAAATTATATAAAATCCAATTGTTATTATCCCCCAATATTTTATATAAAAAACCACATTGAATAATAAATAAATCATTTATACATGATCATCAGATGTGTGACTTTGTGTCCCTTTACTATGAAGACAAAAATTATTACAAAACAATCAGATCATCACATCAGGCTATGGAGACAAAAATTTACTTATAATATACTGAACCAAACCCTAACCCACCAGCAGACAATAACTTTGATTTATTGATTGTTATTATTGACATATTAAAGGTATTGTCTACTGGTGCGTTAGCTGTTTGGTTCAGTATATTATAAAACTGTAACATATATGGTCTGTACAGATACAATATTATAGGTATTGTCTACTGGTGCGTTAGCTGTTTGGTTCAGTATATTATAAAACTGTAACATATATGGTCTGTACAGATACAATATTATAGGTATTGTCTACTGGTGCGTTAGCTGTTTGGTTCAGTATATTATAAAACTGTAACATATATGGTCTGTACAGATACAATATTATAGGTATTGTCTACTGGTGCGTTAGCTGTTTGGTTCAGTATATTATAAAACTGTAACATATATGGTCTGTACAGATACAATATTATAGGTATTGTCTACTGGTGCGTTAGCTGTTTGGTTCAGTATATTATAAAACTGTAACATATATGCTCTGTACAGATACAATATTATAGGTATTGTCTACTGGTGCGTTAGCTGTTTGGTTCAGTATATTATAAAACTGTAACATATATGGTCTGTACAGATACAATATTATAGGTATTGTCTACTGGTGCGTTAGCTGTTTGGTTCAGTATATTATAAAACTGTAACATATATGCTCTGTACAGATACAATATTATAGGTATTGTCTACTGGTGCGTTAGTTGTTTGGTTCAGTATATTATAAAACTGTAACATATATGCTCTGTACAGATACAATATTATAGGTATTGTCTACTGGTGCGTTAGCTGTTTGGTTCAGTATATTATAAAACTGTAACATATATGCTCTGTACAGATACAATATTATAGGTATTGTCTACTGGTGCGTTAGTTGTTTGGTTCAGTATATTATAAAACTGTAACATATATGGTCTGTACAGATACAATATTATAGGTATTGTCTACTGGTGCGTTAGCTGTTTGGTTCAGTATATTATAAAACTGTAACATATATGCTCTGTACAGATACAATATTAAAGGTATTGTCTACTGGTGCGTTAGCTGTTTGGTTCAGTATATTATAAAACTGTAACATATATGCTCTGTACAGATACAATATTATAGGTATTGTCTACTGGTGCGTTAGCTGTTTGGTTCAGTATATTATAAAACTGTAACATATATGGTCTGTACAGATACAATATTATAGGTATTGTCTACTGGTGCGTTAGCTGTTTGGTTCAGTATATTATAAAACTGTAACATATATGCTCTGTACAGATACAATATTATAGGTATTGTCTACTGGTGCGTTAGTTGTTTGGTTCAGTATATTATAAAACTGTAACATATATGCTCTGTACAGATACAATATTATAGGTATTGTCTACTGGTGCGTTAGTTGTTTGGTTCAGTATATTATAAAACTGTAACATATATGGTCTGTACAGATACAATATTATAGGTATTGTCTACTGGTGCGTTAGCTGTTTGGTTCAGTATATTATAAAACTGTAACATATATGCTCTGTACAGATACAATATTATAGGTATTGTCTACTGGTGCGTTAGCTGTTTGGTTCAGTATATTATAAAACTGTAACATATATGGTCTGTACAGATACAATATTATAGGTATTGTCTACTGGTGCGTTAGCTGTTTGGTTCAGTATATTATAAAACTGTAACATATATGCTCTGTACAGATACAATATTATAGGTATTGTCTACTGGTGTGTTAGTTGTTTGGTTCAGTATATTATAAAACTGTAACATATATGTTCTGTACAGATACAATATTGTAGGTATTGTCTACTGGTGCGTTAGCTGTTTGGTTCAGTATATTATAAAACTGTAACATATATGGTCTGTACAGATACAATATTATAGGTATTGTCTACTGGTGCGTTAGTTGTTTGGTTCAGTATATTATAAAACTGTAACATATATGCTCTGTACAGATACAATATTATAGGTATATTACTATTGTTTCAGCCAAATGTTTTTCAGCAATAACATGTCAGAGCAATTTTATAAATACGTACATAAATTATATATCATTAGAACTGCAATTTTTAGTGGTAAATAACAATACCTTACTTTTCAAAATGAGTAGAGAAAAACATAGTTAACAATCAAAATCTTTTTTAGTGGGTCTTTTTCCATGTTTGGATAAAAAAAATATCAAAAAAAAATCAAATTTTTGATGCAGCAGAATTTTGCATTGAAAATGCCCAATCAAAAAAATTATTGCATGTGAAATTTTTATTTCTCAACCGTTTTTGAAAAGTAAGGTATTTTTATTTACCACTAAAAATGTTTGATTCAACTTTAGGGCCTAGTTGAATTTTGTCTTAAAAGTAAAAAAAAACTTTGGCTGAAACAGGCGCCCCAAACATAGAATAACAGCCTATATCACCTCAAGTGAACTTGTCATAACTGCAGGCTTCAACCTCAAGTGTGATTCAGGAGATATGTCAAGTCCACAAGAGGTGATGCTTACAGAACACATACTCTGGTAATGACCATTTTTATTATATATCTTCATTTTGTTCATAAATAGCACAGTAACACAGTTAGGTGACATCATGACCTATTTCAAGTACCATTATAGATACAGAATCAGAAAACGATAGTAGCGATACAGGTGTTTGTATTCCATTCCAAGAAAATGAAGGTACAAAGTATATACAATTGATAGGTATATAACAGGAATAAATAGTTTAATAACCAGTGTTTTTGAGATACGGGAAATATCTCCCGAGGTAGAGAAATGGCCCTGATATAAGAACGAGTATCGAAGCCATTACTCTACTGAGGGAGATATTTTCAGTATCACAAAAACACTGGTTATTAAACTATATATTAAATAATTGGAAATGATATTTTATTAATATTTTTTAATGATTCACGCCTTTTTACACCAGTATGCACGATAACGCCAAGACGACGTTAAGATCTACAAACAAGACAAGTGGAACCGGAACTCTTCGTTAATTTCCGTAATCGTTATTCCCTAGTGGCGGAATCTGATGACAACGTCCGTAAAACAATCGGAACGTCATTTGGCATTCCCGCCACTGACGGAAAAGGCCGAGCAATGTTCCGTACTGTAGATCAAACATGTAGATATAGCTTTTCTATTCCCAGTATTTCCTATACAAATCACAGACAAATATGTAATATACAAATATATACTCAGTACATACAGATTGAATTACAGATACAAATACTAGAAGGCCACGGCCAACATGTCGAGCCCTATTATGAAGAAGTCCATACCAACACCAATGTCAATTCCAAGAGATATTCATTTTTTATGTCACGTATGTACTTAATATTTAATTTAATTAATGTCATTAACTGTGGGGAATGCATCTCTTAGCGGAGACCGAGTGTGCCTATATTTCGTAGAGGAGACCGGACGTGATCTCTATTTCGTCAAAAGTAGGTAGACCCGATATTGTGCACATGATGTCAGATGCATATAAGGAACTTTGTGATAAAGTTTGGTGAAAATCCTGCAAGAAAGAAGCAAGATATGCATGTTGTAGTGGAGACTGGACGTGACCTATTATTTCGTCGAAAGTAGGTCACAGCGACACAAAATTGTGTACGTGGTGTTGGATCCATAAAATGGTGCAGTTTGGTGAAAATTCCTGCAAGTAATGAAGCAGACATGAAATCAGACGCATGGATGGACTAACGAACAAACTGACAAACATATACCTGAACGACATTGTGATCGCTAAGTCGAGATCCATAAATGGGCTCGACAATAAACATAATGGTAGATAACAAAGCATCCTTAATGACACAAACAAATAGTTAAGCTTCAAAATGGAAGCCCAAGCAATATACCAGGATTGTGTATAAGGCCAACCTAAAAAGTCTTGGTTTGCCGTTTCCTACCTACGAAAAAGGGCCCTACCCAAAACCTTTTATCGTAATTCTTTAACATTATTTTTTGTTGATGCCATCTTCAGTATAGATTTCTTTAACTTCTTAAGATGTTTACTGTCCTTGGCTAAAAAAAATCACGTAACAGCCTACCAATTTATGAAATCCTGGGTCGGGAAACAGCAAACAAATATTTTTGAAGGATGGCCCTAGAATTATAAAATGTATTTGAATAATCAGACAGAGAAATCAGTCCACAAAACATAATATTGGATCATGATGTCTCTATATGATTATAACATAGAATTATGGATTTCAGACATTATTTACAGAACAACCACTCAAGTTTACCTATAAACCGTATAGGTTATTTGTTCCCAGTTCGTGTATACATATGTTAACACATTAACAGATTATGTAGATATGAAAGATGAAATATTATGTTACTCCTAAATGATCTCAATTCAACAAAGAGAGATTCGCACAAATTACGATCAAAAATCATTAAGGTCTTTAGGTGACTAGCCAAATACTACTTCAAAACAAATGTGTATTATTATAATCTCATCGGCACAGATATATATAGTAACAGGGGGCCAGCCCCTTTCATATCATCATGATTTGAAAAAGAAGGAAATGTATGTTCAGCTATATGATGTTTCCTTAATATATGATTCAACCTTTTAATGAATCGTGAAAGTTTGTACTCGGAGACATTCTTCCAGTGTAAACATTTCATTCATAAGCCTACTGGATTATTCCAAACATGTGTAATAACAACTGAATTGGGTTTTACAGAGCACCAACACATGGTTGTATGGCACCAAAATGGAATGCAAATGCCAGGCTCATTCTTCTCAAACGGAGAATGCAGATTTGCTGCAAATTATATTGTAGACACTCAATTTACGATGGAGCCACATTCCCACATGCAGGGTCGCGATGATCATTAATGATCATGAAAAAATGGATAGAGAGGGGGACCTACTGGACAAAAGCAACTAGAATTGAATTGGGGTTTTAAGGCGCACCAACACATGAAAAGGTTATATGGCGCCTAACAGGCATGAACATGCGAAGCTCATCCTCCATGTACATCGAGATAAAATATGGAAAATGGGCCTAGGACCTTCTCACCCTGAACTGCAGAGTTGCTACAAATTCTATCGTAGAAACTCCATTTACGCTGGAGTCACGTTTATTGTTTTTCTGCCACTGCTCTTTTGATGTGAGCGAGGTAGCACCTGAAACAATGCAGGGATCATGATGAAGACCTTTAATAAACATGAACAAAAAATGATAAAATGAACATGAATTTTGGGGGATTCTACCCCTCTGCCTACCCCTCCAAAGGGATCTGCAGTGGCCCTATTCTTTGCCCCGTGACCAAACGGGGGCACCCGGAAACCACACGGGGCCCATTTGGAGCCACATTCCCACATGCAGGGTCACGATGATCATTAATGATCATGAAAAAATGGATAGAGAGGGGGACATCCTACTGGACAAAAGCAACTGGAACTATCACTGAAGGTCATAAAGTGATAAATACCCCCCGCTTTTCTAATTCTAAGTCCAACAAAGGGCCAGCCATAATTCTTTAATAAATTAGGCAATTAACCATGGATGATGTAGAGGGACATAAGGTCATCAGTTGTTATGTGTATATGAAGTTTGGGAACAACCCATTCAAAACTGTTTTAGAAATGGTAGCGACAAAAATGTGTTACGCGACGTGACGTTACGGACAAAGTGATTCAATATAGCCCCAATTTCACTTTGTGAAAGCGGGGGTATAACTAAACCATGATACACAAATGTAACAACTTAGATCCTGTCTAGTTAAGCATGATGCAGCTGACCTTACTCTCTAAACCAATCCGTTGTAGTAAACTCGGTGTACTATCTTTTGGTGTGGTATTGAATGAAGTTATGGAGTTGTTTCCTATTTTAAATCAGCATTTTTACAACATTTATATCACAATACACAGTTAATATGACTGAAACGAAAAAAATTAATTGAATTGAATTGGGGTTTTAACCAACTCATGAACGGTTATACGGCACCTAACAGGAATGAACATGCCAGCTAGGCCCATCCTCCATGTACATCTAAATAAAATATGGAGAACGGGCCTAGAACCTTCTCACCTTGAACTGCAGAGTTGCTGCAAATTCTATTGTAGACACTCCATTTACGCTGAAACCACGTTATAGTTTTTATGCCACTGCTCTAGTGATATGAGCGAAATGGCACCTGAAACAATGCAGGGGTCATGATGAAGACCTTTAATGAGCATGAACAAAAAATGACAAAATAAACATGAATTTGGTTCTACCCCTCTGCCTTCCCCTCCAACTGGATCTGCAGTGGCCCTATTCTTTGCCCCGTAACCAAACGTGACCCCCGGAACCACACGGGGCGAAACGAAAAAACAAATCTTACCGAGATTCTCTCCTTTCCTGCACATTCTTATGATTTATTAGGTATTTTATAAATGGGCAACTTCCAGTGTGTAATACACGTCCTCAAGAATAGAATGAATTGTGCATTGACTTCGATTTAAAGGGTCCTCCAAATTGAAAAATAAAGTGATTTTAAATGAAAGCTTATTATAATAGAATGTCATCGTCCGTTTTCTCAAAACCATTGATAAAAGCAAGTTTTATAGGTATGAAGTTTACCTGTACATAAAAAAAAAAGGTGCGCGGCCGATCTTCGGAAAATGACGTCATAAGGGGTTGACCAATCACATCTTCCGTACAAATTACCTAATTAACATAATCAATTATGGCGCGTATCTATGTGTAAACAAACCCTTACTCTTGTTGGATGTTCATTTTTCTCATATAGCCTAAGTGTTTTAAACCTGGAATATTGATGTGTTCGTGTCTTCATCATGGGTGAAAAGGTGCTCATTAAGCTTTTGTAGAAAAAGTAAACAGGAAGGCAGTGTGTCTCCACACATTTCCGTGTGGCCGTCATCGAACTAAATGGATTGAACTTGTTGTTTTGCAAAACGGTGTGAAATGGAATTTTTCAGAGCACTCCTGCGTATGTTCGGACCATTTTATTGAGAATGATATGTAACGAAAAAGAGATTACCGTATTTACTCTATCAGTTCGGACGGGATAAAAAAAAAAAAAATTGGTGTCCGGAAATATAACTTTCCAAAATTAATTCATATTTGCCAATGTCCGAATATTTTGAGAGGGAACGGTAAATTAACATTCTACAGTAAGTATTTTTAATTGTGATGTTCGGGGCAATCTCACCTTCGTTGTTTACGGTAATTACGAAAATCCATCCATTAATTATCACTTATTGGTAATTATTCGGCTATTCTATAAACTGTCTAAAATTACGGTACTCAACTTGGGCAAACTGTAAAACCTGTGAAATCAGTACACCGAGACACACTTTACACACAGGTAGAGTTAGTTATGCGGTGAGTGAGCGGTACACTGTTTGATCTGTGGAACTGTCACGTTCTTGTCACAAGTGTAGGTATATGCTGGCTAGTGCGGACTGTGTAATAGTATACTGTGCTATATGCGATTCAATCCACAACAGTGAACTAATAAAAAATATGTAAACAATGAACTAATGAACAATTATGACATTTAGTTTATTATATTAAATTATTATATTTTGTTTGAAATGTAGCAATGAACTTTATTGAATAATGAGACAATGCAATTTTTAAACATGTTGATTATTTTATTACAAAATAAAAACATATAAGGTATCGCAGAAAATAAATTAAAATTATAAAATAGTCGTGTTCTTTGTCCATTTAATTGCACCATCATGTTATTCCTCAAATCGAAGCTAAAAAACAAAGCATGCCATGCTTATAGTATGAAATAAAAAATAGTATTTGTACAGACACCAAATCGCACAGCACTTTACCTGTGTGAGCGAGTCCGTATTTTTTTTGCTGATAATGGAATGGCCCACTAGCTACTACAGTGACAACACAAAACAACCCGTAACACCTAAATTGGAATGGTTTTACCTGGTTTAAACAATTGTTTCAACACGCGCCTGACCGATTACACAGAATTTATATGGATGTATGTTTATAGCATGGGTCAGTAATAATGTAACTGTTTCAAAATGGCTCGTTAATAACAGCAAAAAATCCCAATCAAAAACTTTTTATTTAATTGCATCAAACAAGTTACAATTAAATTCTGCTGCCTCTGTTGGTAATTATCGAGATGCAATCAGTAATTAGAAGAAGTCGTTGATCGTAATTTTAAATCGTCATTTTCGGCGAATAGTTCACCTTTTCCCGCTGTCCGAATGTATAAAACCATCAAAACTATTGAAATAAGATTATTTTCTTTATATGTCCGAACACTAGTTTTATTATTTCCTTCAATTAATTAGGTGTCTGGAATTAATTAGTGTCCGGACTCATTGAGTAAATACGGTAGGTATCGAAAACTTAAAACCAATGCTGAAACCTGACGCAATTCCCCGATTCTCCAATTTGCAGACCCACAGACGGAGACACAGTCACAGGATGAAGACATTGAAGAATATAATATCATGAGTTTATTTGTATTATTCGTTTATTGTTTTCATTTATGCTTTATACGCTCAATGGGGAATGGGGAAAACAAAATGTGTTCAACATTTTCCACTTCGCTCGCATTGTTTACTTCGTTTGTGTCCGCCATTTTCGTTTCTAATGAACCATGGGTAATGCGTGACGTCAACAGGGGTTTTCCATTCGGCTGTTTCCGTGAAACCTCAGTTACGTTTCCGTGACAGGTGTGTATTAGGGGCAAATGTGCAGTATGGATTTGTGATTTACCGATGAACGAATAGGTTAACGATGTTGACCGAAGTATTTTTAGAAACTGCTAATCATTATCTTTGTAATACAAAGGGAAGTTATTTCAATTTGGAGGACCCTTTAACATATTTTAACATATTTTTATTGCCATGAAACATAAAAGGTCACATGTTCTCACAACATTTACAGCCCTTATCAATATATATAGGATCTTAAACTCTTTCCCATTCCATATAAGATTTATGAAACTAGTTATGAATAATTTAATTTTAACGAGCATTTTAACAAGGAATTATAATTGACAACTAGAACTATCACTGAAGGTGATGAATACCTCTGCTGTTTTGCTATAGCTGATGACAATGGGCAAAATCAAGAATAATACATGTCTAAAATATCTGTAAATTTTTAATGTGAAAAAATTCTAAGAAAACACAAAGGTCCATAATTCTGTAAAAAAAATAAATGCAGAATCGAAAAACCATTAATGCAGAGACACATCATTTCATCACGTGTGAACAGTATGTCAAGTGTAATAACAATCCATGAAAAGTTTTAAAGTGACAGCCAAAAGAAGTTCATTATAGAGTGGAAAATTCTAAGTCAAACAAAGGGCCATAATTCTGTAATAAATTATGCAATCTACGATGGGTGATGTAGAGGGACATAAGGTCATCAGTTGTTATGTGAACATGAAGTTTGGGAACAATCAATTCAAAAATGTCTGAGAACAAATGTGTTAACAAGTCATTATACAATATTAGACTGGAAAATTCTAAGTCAAACAAAGAGCCATAATTCTGTAATAAATTAGGAAATCAATGATGGGTGATGTAGAGGGACATAAGATCATCAGTTGTTATGAGTATATAAAGTTTGGGAACAATCCATCCAAAAGTTTTTGAGATATGCAAGTATTAAAAATGTGTTAAGGGACGGGACGCGACAAAAATGTGTTACATGATGGAACGGGACGCGACTGGATGTTAGGGACAACATGATTCCTATATAGCCCCCACTTTACTTAATGAGTTTCATAAATCTATAAATATATGGAATGGGAACGAGTTTACGATCTTTTTATCACATGAAGTTAGTCAAATATGCAACATATAATTGAGATTGACATCAAACAATGTTCGACAAACTTTAGAGCCCGAACTTCATAAAATCATGTCTTTTAATGCCAAAATGTATCATGTAAACAACGGCTAAATATTATCTCTTTTAAAAAGGACAATTTACGCAGACTTCTAAAAAAACTGCAAACAAATTTGTATATTGTTAATTTGTCGGTAAATAATAAAGTTATAACTCAATTATAAGTTTATAACTTAATTTTGGGCAAATTTATAATAAACAAAATAGTTTCAATCAACAAAATTTGCGTCGTGTTAGAAATTTAAGGCATTTTGTGCCCAACCAATCAAAATCGTTCCCAGATATATTACAAATGGGTACATACTACAGAATGAAATGGGTGCTTTACAAGGGAAGTTATGCGATAAAAATTAAATAATTCATATGAAATACGAATAAAAATTTCCAATAACCATTTACTGCCCACCAAATTCGCGGCAGATAGCCTTAGTAAAAGAAAATAATCAGCTGGTCCGAATATCTCATGAATCCGAGCATCTCACGAACACAACAGCATCAACACGTGGCGGCAAAAGGTCTATGTACATTGGTCCTGTTGAGTTTCTTGCCGATAGTCTCCACGTGAAAGCCTATGTCCATGAGAGATTGGTGATCTAGGATGAGGCGGCCATCAAACACAAAAGCCGGCTTCAGCATTTTGTCGTAGATTCTTTTGTAATCGTAACTCTGGAATTAAAAACAAATATACGTCTTTATCTTGTCGTAATTAAATCATTCAGCTTATGTGTACTGTTCTGGTATTTATACGCAATCAAGCATATACATAATATGCACCAATTTCCGAGACATTGAGAAAAGTGATAGATATCACTATTCTTATGATGTAGAAGATTATAAAAATCTTTCATGGGTATCCGGTGAAGATAGGGAATTCCAACCCGAGGTATAATGTTTTTTATCATGCAGATATGCACTTTTCTGCCTAATAAAGGGGTGACCTATTAAATTTTGCCTTATTGGGCACTGACCAATAGAGCAAATCAATGCGGAATCCCTCGGCATTTATTGTACATAACGTTATCTGACGTCATGCATGTAACGTTGCCCGACGTCATAAAACAAACAAAAAACAACATCATGGCGGCTTCCTCGATAAGCGTAACATTCTGAGAAATAGGTAATAATAGTAATTCATACAGAAAATGAGGATAACCTACATGATAAATAGAATATTCTTCGTTTTCTAAGCCTCGCCTAATAAACTTGATAGTAAAAGGCACTGACATAATATTCTCTATTTATCGGAACCGAGGCTCTGCCGAGGTTCCGATTAAAACATTTATACCGAGCATTGGAATTACCTATCTGAACCGAAAACCCATGATAGATTCTTTTTCTTGCATATCAGAGACATGTTGTGCATTGACGCCGCCAGCTACCAACGTTTTCTTGCATACCGGATGTTGACGCGCGTAAATTTTATCTCGACCCTAGGGTGAGATGGAAATATATAGCCTCGGTAAAATGACAGATATGCAAGAAATTTATATTCTTATGATTGTGGTAGATTCTATTGGTCCTTCTTAGTTACCTACAGAAAGATCCCTACACAGGAACATTTGGTCTACAACAGAGTTGCATGGTTACTTATAGTGGTGCACACACAGTAAGCAGGTTCAGATAACTTTTGCATCAAGACATAAAACTGTTACTTACTATGAATTCATCCCACTCTGTACATATAACGATGGCATATGCACCGTCAGCAGCTTGGTATGGATCATTCGTAACTGTCACCAGTTCATTCACTGAAAAACATATAGGAAAGACCACTTAAAAACACTGAAAAAAATATAGGAAAGACCACTGAAAAACACTGTAAAACATATATGAAAGACCACTGAAAAGCACTGAAAAAACATATAGGAAAGATCACTGAATAAACATATATGAAACACCTCAGAATAATTATGTCTGTTTGATGTTTAACATATTTTTTCAGTACATTTTAGGATATGTGTGACAGTCGATTTTCACTTATTCCTGCGTAGAACCAGTACTGTATACCTTCCGCCATCCGTACGCATCGACACTTTGTCACAAGCTGTGTTCCTAGTGGAATTCGAACCTGCAGCGGTGACAGGCGAGAAGGTTTATAATGCAACGTTGTACCCCTCGGCCATGGAGGCACCAAAAAAAAACATATGGGAAACACCACAGAAAAACATACGGGTATTCAAAAAGTTTTGAGACTGATGCGCTTTCATAGAAATTAAGTCAGATATATGCATGATTTTTTGTAGGTAATTTCAGTAGCAATGTCTACTGAAAATTGTATGACAATTGTCAGTGGAGTATAGTGTTATACGGTTTTGAATAGAGCTTACTCATATACACTGACCATTTTCTGTAATAAATATGGAACTAGGACTTATATAAATATGTGTTGCGCTTAAATATATCTGGTAAACAAATCATTCCTGAAGTTAAAAGCATTTATGGGCATGCTTCTGTTTCAAAAGCCACAGTTTACAGGTGGTTAAAAGAGTTTAAAGAGGGAAAACACACCATCAAAGATCTTGACCATGTCGGAAGACCAAATACTTCATTGTCCTCAGGAAACATTGCATCTGTTGAGGCAATGGTGAACGATGATTCAAGATATACTGTTTCTGAGATAGCTGGGTCAGTGGGCATATCAACGGGAAGTGTTCATGAGATTTTAACGAAGCGTTTAAAATTAAACAAGGTATGTGCACGGTGGGTACCCCATCTATTGACCAAAGAGCAAATGATTAATAATAAACAATGGCTGAGAAAAGGGCAAGAAAAACCCGTAATTGCCAAAAGGACAAAAAGTGCGAAGAAGGTTCTCTACACTATTTTCTTCAATTCAAAGGGTCCAATTGTGCAGATACCTAGCGCTCTAGGAAAATCTGCGGCTTTCCGGTCATGATATCTCGTTTAAAAAGGTGTATTTTTGTTAAGAGCGAATACTTCGAAGGATTAAAATAGAATATTTGTCCATAAACATGTTATGTTTTATTTTACAAGGCCAGACTCAAAACTTTGTGAATGCCCCTCGTATAGGAAACACCACAGAAAAACTGGAGGATGACCCCAGGTGCCCCTCCGGGCAATTTTCGTGCACGGGCCGGCAGTTTGGTAGAACCACTGACAAGCCAGCTGGATACCTTCCTCACATAAAGATTCCTAGGCCCCTGAGGGATCGAACCCATAGCGGTGAGGGGCAAGTGATTTCAAGCCAGAGACTCTAACCACTCGGCCACGGACACCCCAAACAAATACAAACACTGAAACAACGTGTTTTTCCTAACTGATTAAAATCAAATGTCATGTGGATGATTTGTTTTTATGCAAAATATTTAAGCATTTTTGTTACGTTTTTTATCAAGGTAATAGTGAAGCTATCTCATCCGATTCCAGGAAACAGAAGCTTCATGGATAATATAAAACATGTAGACTGTTTAGGGGCCATTTTCCGTCCAAGCCCAGTTTCCGTCACTCTAATTTAAAAACTGTTTTTACACTGCAAATTACTTAAGCGATGTCACTTAGAACTGAAAATTGGAAACAGAAAAAACAACCAAAAAATAAGTAAGCGGTACAAAAACGAAAGAGATTTCTCCGAAAATTGCGTTTACTTCCTTATATGGCGTTGGGGATGCACGAGCATACTGCCGCATAATAAACTATTAAAAAAAATAACACTGTAATACGTCATATTTTTATCATTCTTCAGTGGACACAGTTAAAATATACTGTGATAACATATTTTAACCAAAAAGAAGCAACTCGTACAACCTGTATCTGTTTGATTGACACAGAGTTACCCATCGTTACAGTGTAAATTGTCATCGTTGAACATTTTACATCGACTATACCAGGCGCATTGTTATAGCGATCGAGGTGACTGATGGAAAAATGCAAACATACCATTTTTACAATGAAATTGTTGGATAAATTTGCAAACAAGTTTCTAATTCATAAAAGTTTACTGTATCTTGACCTAGCTGAATCTTTCACTCGATAAAATACATGACGGAAACTGGGCTTGTAAACAAAATGATTTCTCAGTTTTAGTCTATTTATAAAAAGGTCACGTGCGACTTCGATAATTTATATAAAACAAAATTCTTTTTTATCAAATATCCAGGAAGAGGTATCCCAATAAAAAATAGAGTAAAAATTGTCAGGATACAGATTTGTCTGAATTTACGTAAGTGACGGAAAGTGGCCCCCAACCTTTAAGTATATAAATTAGAAGGGTGTTCCACGGAACACTTGTGCCGCCTGTCGTGTAGAAGGGTGTTCCACGGAACACTTGTGCCGCCTGTCGTGTAGAAGGGTGTTCCACGGAACACTTGTGCCGCCTGTCGTGTAGAAGGGTGTTCCACGGAACACTTGTGCCGCCTGTTGTGTAGAAGGGTGTTCCACGGAACACTTGTGCCGCCTGTCGTGTAGAAGGGTGTTCCACGGAACACTTGTGCCGCCTGTCGTGTAGAAGGTTGTTCCTTGGAACACTTGTGCCGCCTGTCGTGTAGAAGGGTGTTCCTTGGAACACTTGTGCCGCCTGTCGTGTAGAAGGGTTTCCACGGAACACTTGTGCCGCCTGTCGTGTAGAAGGGTGTTCCACGGAACACTTGTGCCGCCTGTCGTGTAGAAGGGTGTTCCTTGGAACACTTGTGCCGCCTGTCGTGTAGAAGGGTTTTCCACGGAACACTTGTGCCGCCTGTCGTGTGCTTATTTCAGCAAGTACAATCTTTATTTAAAGTTCATGAAAAGAGGCATAAATCTGTATTGAATAATTGATGAAGAAGAACTGAATAAAGTTTCATGACCATATATTTTGCCCAATTATGAGCTAGGTTAAGTTAGGTTGCAGGTTAAAGGGGCATAATTCTGCCAAAATGAAACTTGCAAAGTCAGAGTTATCCGACATGTGTAACAACATTCCGCATTTTTTATTTTTTTAGTAGGTTAAGATGAAGATGTGTGTAATGTTTTATGGAAACAGGTTACATATTTTTCAAGTCATGGCCAAGGTTATGTTGCAGGTTAAAGTATGACGGATGGACGACGACAGACGACGGACAAAGTGATCCCTAAGTGTCATCTCAGTTGAGCTACATTATATAGCATAGAGCTACACATTGTCTACTAATTATGTATGTCATACATACCTCTCTCTGGACTGTCTGATATAGATGGATGTGTCAACTCACTGAAAGCACACAAAGCAACTATTAGTGATGGATGGCTGTTAAAATAAGGGGCCCAAAAGGGCCTGTATCGCACTACTGGCTGTATGAAGACTGTGGTTGGTAGGCAAATTGTGTCAGGTATATACGGCAGTATCAAAGTTTTAAATCGTTTTCTTTTAATATTGGCAAAGCATTTACGGAGTCTTTTTTAAGTTTTCCGTACATATCTGCTTGTCATACTGCTAAGAAAATTTGCAGCAACTAGTTTTATTAAGGTCGTCAGAAGACGGCTCAAAAAAAATAAAAAATAATAATAATTTTTCACGAAAGTATCCTAAATAAGTTATTTTAGTAAAAGTAAGAATAATGAACTCTTTCTCTTCTTGAAATAACTTCATTCAGTTATTTCAAAAATAATGTATATGAACATTTCTGTGTTTTTTCTTATTAAACCTATCTACCTCTCTCAAATGTAAGGGGGGGGGGGGTAACTTGGCAGGGATTTTTTTTATTAACACTGTCCTGTTGTTTATGGATAATGACAGGGTAAGAGTGAGGTTTGGTTCACCCTTGAACCGGTTTAAAACTCCCCGGTGGTCCCTTTTGCCACTGACCGTTCCAAGGCGGTACCCCTGTTGTCAACCCTGATATGTTTGTGATGTGCTTTTTAACTGAATGTGTTTGTAATCACCTTTGCGTTGTTGAAGTGTCTGTATTCTGTGAATGCTACTCTTCCTGTTGAACTTAAACCATTTCTTTAAACAAGTTACACCCCTGACTGATTTTTAGTAGGACAAATTCGTTATTTTGATTCCTAACAGGGGACATGGGCTCACATTCCTAACGGCTCGGGTGAATATAACTGATAGGCAGGGCATGTGAACCCATGTCCCCTGTCAAGAATCCAAATAACTGACAACATACAAACATGGGTCACATTGGACTGGGCGAATATTTACCTCCGTGACAAAATCTGAGCAAACTTGAAAGTCTTAATGCTTGCTAAATACTTCAAGATTATTGCATGCCCCTTATAACTATGGCTTACCTGTAAACCTGACTTTTTTCAACTTTTGGGTCGTATATCATTATCTGTGCGCCCTCGTCCATCAAATATTTTATAACATAGATGGCTGGAGATTCTCTGAAATAATGAACAATTTTATATTTGCATCTGACTGCATATTCAATTATAACATGGTTTATTAAAAAACTCAGTTCTATTTGGTTGAGAAGGCATTATATTTCCTATCAATACCTCTGGCATCATGTCTGTTAACCCTAAAGACGCTATTTAAAATGCCAGGAAACACGTCTACCTTTACGGCATCTTAATGGCATTTTAAATGCCAGATGCAACCGAGTATGTTATTTAAAACAACCATACATATCAAAAACTAAAAGATTATGAGGCTAAATGTAAAGTCATTTCTTGAATTTTTAAAAAACTTTAATACCAGATGGAAATTCAAAACAACAATTACTTGAATGCATGTCATTTATAAACCCTTAACCCGCTAAGCACATCTATAATAGCCATTGCATCCATTGTAAACCCAGATCAGCCTGCGAGTTACCAGCCTGCGAGTAACTCGCAGGCTGATCAGGGTTTACAATGTCTGGCTGCTGATGAGTCATTTTCCCCAAAACACCCCTTTGTCATATAAATGGAATGGTCTTAATTCAAAGAAAGAACAGTCCATTTAATATATACATGTAGCAGGTTAAAAGTTAAGAAACTTCTTTAAATATTCTTACCTAGTATCAGCTGTGTCTTTCTT
The DNA here is from genome assembly GCA_037043455.1 of Cyrtodaria siliqua. NCBI lineage: Eukaryota > Metazoa > Mollusca > Bivalvia > Adapedonta > Hiatellidae > Cyrtodaria > Cyrtodaria siliqua. The sequence goes on from JAWPHD010014622.1 coordinate 37,211, forward strand.
GAAGGAAAACCCAAATATTGCTATCTTTTTGTTTGTGACTGTATTGAACAGGCATTCTATAATTCTGTTGGCAAATCTACGTCTCTGGTATTCATTTATATTGATAACCTGGAAACATATGGTTTAATGAATTTGTCAAATAACTAACACTTTTTTTATTTAAATAAACAAAAGTCAGACACAATATTGCAATTAAAAGAAGTGAATATAATCGTAACTACACCCAATGTTTGAAAGTACATTTTCATTCAGTCATGTTGATACATACTGAAGCGAAGAAGAAATGCAACTCCGGTATTTCCGTTATATATTGTTTATACTGCACAATTAATTCCACATAATATTCCAAAGAAATCCCAAGATGTTTTGCAAAAAAAAGAGTTGCAGCTAGTTAAAGGACACAACTGTGATGTTGTAGATGTTTTAATCACAGTACATTCTGTAACAAAACAAGAGGTCAATGACCTTGAAGCTCTACTGATTGATTTTGATTTCAGGAAGTAGTCGCTACAGACTTGTTTTTTAACCGTGGCGGCCATCTTGAATTTCCGGCCGACCTGAAATTTTGCTAAGATCAATAAGACATTAAGAGCAACATTCCTGTGAAGTTTCATGAAAATCCGTCAGGTAGTTTCAAAGAAGTAGTCGCTACAAGTTTTCATTATATAACTCTATGTAAACAAAGCAGCCATGTTTAAGGTCAAATCAAAACGATTTTCGACAAGGACCAACATCATGTCATACTGATCATTTTAGAAAAAGTCCCATATCAATATCTCTTATTGTTTTGAAGAAGTAGTCGCTACAAACTTATTTATTTTAAATCTATTTTTAGCTGTGGCGGCCATCTTGAATTTCCGGCTCACCTGAAATTTTTCTAGGATCAACTAGACATCAAGAGCAACATTCCTGTGAAGTTTCATGAACATCCGTCAAGTAATTTCAGAGGAGTAGTCGCTACAAGTTTTTACTATATAACTCTATGTAACCAAAGATGGCCACTGGCAGCCATGTTTAACGTCGAATCAAAATAATTTTCCACAAGGATCTACATCATGTCATGCTGATCATTTTAGAAAAAGTCCCATATCAATATCACTTATAGTTTTCAAGAAGTAGTCGCTACAAACTTATTTTTTAAAAATCTATTTTTAGCTGTGACGGCCATCTTGAATTTCCGGCCAACCTGAAATTTTGATAGGATCAATTAGACATCAAGAGCAACATTCCTGTAAAGTTTCATGACAATCCGCCAAGTAGTTTCAGAGGAGTAGTCGCTACAAGTTTTTACTATATAACTCTATGTAAACAAAGATGGCCGCTGGCAGCCATGTTTAACGTTGAATCAAAACGATTTTTGACTAGGATCAACATCATGTAATGCTGATCATTTTAGAAAAAGTCCCATATCAATATCACTTATAGTTTTCAAGAAGTAGTCGCTACAAACTTATTTTTTAAAAATCTATTTTTAGCTGTGACGGCCATCTTGAATTTCCGGCCGACCTGAAATTTTTCTAGGATCAATTAGACATCAAGAGCAACATTCCTGTAAAGTTTCATGACAATCCGCCAAGTAGTTTCAGAGAAGTAGTCGCTACAAGTTTTTACTATATAACTCTATGTAAACAAAGATGGCCGCTGGCAGCCATGTTTAACGTTGAATCAAAACGATTTTTGACTAGGATCAACATCATGTCATGCTGATCATTTTAGAAAAAGTCCCATATCAATATCACTTATAGTTTTCAAGAAGAAGTCGCTACAAACTTGTATTTTAAAACTCTATTTTTAGCTTTGGCGGCCATCTTGGATTTCACATCAACATGAATTTTTGCTAGGATCAACTAGACTTTATGGGCAACATTTCTGTAAAGTTTCATGAATATCCATCCAGTAGTTTCAGCTGTGAAGTCGCTACAAATAAAAGTTTACGGACAGACAGACGGACGGACGGACGACGGACGCCGCACCACGGCATAAGCTCTGCTGATCTCTGATCAGTAGAGCTAAAAATCATAAATGTTGAAATGTTTGCAAAATTTTGCACCCTAAGTTTGCTCACATGCTTGAGACAAACGCGTCCGTACTCTGTAAATAATGAAACTTTGAAACTTTGAAGGAATATTATTTGCTGTGTTATGTGTTGTTTTAGTGTTTTTTTTCTGAAAGGAAAAGTCGAACCAGTTGATTAACAGCTGTATATTGTACATACAATATATAGCGGAATTCCCTAGTTGTGTTTCTTTTTCTTTTCACCAAATAGCAAGTAAAATTATGTATGATCGTTTTCAGTTCAGTTTCTTAAATATTTTTTCTTGAAATCGAAAGATTTTCAAATTTAGTGGGATCAAAGCATTGCCACTTTGAATAAATCACTTAGACCTATCATTCTGTCAGTGGTAGGGAGGCGCAAACTTAGATGTCTAGAGTACTAATTTAATAGTGCTATTAGAAGAGCCTCAAAAAGCGTTTTACGTATAAGCTTACGTATGGTCTCGAATCTGTAAATTACCTAATCTATCACTTCTGGAAAGGAAGATGTTCTTTTTCTGGGTATTATTCCCATTGAAAGTTATAATGTCAACATTTTCTTTTGTTATTAAGAGTAGATCCAAGAGAGAAGATTGTTTATTTGTTAGTTTAAATGGTATTTTACCTCATTTTTAGCAAATGTTAGGTGATATATGACGGTCGATTTTGTTTGTGGTAGAGGCAGACCACCCCATTTTTCCTGGGTAGAACCAGTACGGTACACCTCCCACCATCCGTAAGAATCGACACTTCCTCACTTGACAAGTCAAGCTCATAGTGGGATTCGAACCTGCAGCAGTGAGAGGCAAGACAGTTTTAGACGCATTGGAAGTTACAATGTCAATCAACACTCGCAGTGGGATTCAAACCCACAGAGGTGAGATGCAAGACAGTTTTAGACGCAGCGTCTTTACTAACCCAATCACGGAGGCGCTTCAAGAGAGGATTCAGGTCTCCATGATAATCCTACTCTTCTTATCAAACAGATGTGTTGACTGTTTCTCTTAGGAGACTCAGTAAATAGGACTGCCAAAGTATCATTCTCACCTGACGGACAAAGCCTTTGGAGTGAACTGCCAGTAGGAGGGAGTTGAAACAATATATAATAGTGGAGACTCAAACCAACCCAATGAGGGGAGACTCAAAACAACCTAATGAGGGGAGACTCAAAACAACCCAATGAGGGGAGACTCAAAACAACCTAATGAGGGGAGACTCAAAACAACCCAATGAGGGGAGACTCAAAACAACCTAATGAGGGGAGACTCAAAACAACCTAATGAGGGGAGACTCAAAACAACCTAATGAGGGGAGACTCAAAACAACCTAATGATGGGAGACTCAAAATAACCTAATGAGGGGAGACTCAAAGCAGGGGAGACTCAAAACAACCTAATGAGGGGAGACTCAAAACAACCTAATGAGGGGAGACTCAAAACAACCTAATGAGGGGAGACTCAAAACAACCTAATGATGGGAGACTCAAAACAACCTAATTAGGGGAGACTCAAAACAACCTAATGAGGGGAGACTCAAAACAACCTAATGATGGGAGACTCAAAATAACCTAATGAGGGGAGACTCAAAACAACCCAATGAGGGGAGACTCAAAACAGGGGAGACTCAAAACAACCTAATGAGGGGAGACTCAAAACAACCTAATGAGGGGAGACTCAAAACAACCTAATGTGGGGAGACTCAAAACAACCTAATGATGGGAGGCTCAAAATAACCTAATGAGGGGAGACTCAAAACAACCCAATGAGGGGAGACTCAAAGCTGGGGAGACTCAAAACAACCTAATGAGGGGAGACTCAAAACAACCTAATGAGGGGAGACTCAAAACAATCTTATATGTGGGGTTTTACATCCTATTAACAAATTAATTTTATAGGTTATATTGGGCAGTAACCTCAGAGTGAGGTAAGATGAAAGTTTCTCATCAGACACGTCTCTGCCAGGGAGCAAACCCACGTGAGGCAGAGCTCTAATACGCCAACAGATATCTGCAGGGACTTTTTACAGGTGTTTAAAATGTAACAGAGGCCTGTAAAAGGCTTTTTCCCAAATGAAAACTTGACTGTCATTACATGGTCCGAGTATTAACTTTCATATCCCATCCAACCCCTTCTACAAGAAGCAAAAACGGGGTTGCCTGGGGTATGAAATAAAACCTTAATTTCAGCTTAAAAAGTTTGCCTATTGTAAAATTAAGACATTTAATAGGTAATTTTAAACATGTTATCACATTTTTTTCCCAATCAGAAAGCAGCAGTCGCTCAGAATTTGAAGTAATTCTAATGAATAATAGATGAAAATATAAATGAAGCATACAGTAGTATTGAAAAAAGCCCTGCTCTGCCGACATTGCTGAAACATACAACAATTCCACTGACATACCTGCTGCCAGTAGGCTGCTACTTCTGGTAGATTGAGGCACTCACACAGATATACAAGGTTGAGAACATCTTTTTGAAAACAGCTGCCTCCAAACCCTGGGTGAAATTGTTATAATTAATGTACATGTATTTTGTGTATTTATGCAATCAAGATAAATGACAGAATCTGCTTTTCAGGAGTAAACTTGCTTCAATCAATTGCTTTAAAAAACAATTACAGCTTGACAAAAACAAAAACTTGTGATTATAACCTGATCAGGAGGAGAGTGAGTTGTGAAAACTGAAGAAAGAATTGGAGTTCTTGTTTTTCAGCTTTTGTCCTCACTCTCATATCGGACTTAAATTAACCTCTTCCGATTTTTTACTATAGGTAAATCAGAATAGGTTAATTTAAGTAGGATATGAGAGTAATGTCTTCAGAACTGAGATTAAGCATAACTGCTGATCAGTCATTTTCCCCAAAATCCTGTAACAGAGGACTTTTTATAAAAAATAATGAAAACAAAACTTGATACTTTTATTGTTTGGCATCCATAACATCTTAACCCTTGACCCGCTACATATATATAATAGACTGTTCTTTCTTTGAATTACGGCCATTCCATTTATGTGACAAAGGGGTGTTTTGGGGAAACCGACTGATCAGCAGCCAGACATTGTAAACCCTGATCAGCCTGCGAGTTACTCTCTTATGACTATCCAACCGTATTAAAAAGCATAACACACATAACATACCAATGATAATAGTCAATAGCTAATATGCTAATAGTGTAGTCACATGATCAGATATCACATATAAATATAGGTTTTCATTACTGCAGACTTGTTTGCATCTTTGCTAATATTTTCATGTATATATATATTCACTGAAAACATCTCGGACAGTTATTTATGATCACTATACAGCTGACTGGTCTAGCGTGCCTCAAACATATGTTACACTATATTTGATCACAAAACCTGGCTTTTAGGAGTGCATTAAAGCCATGAATTATTTATCGTAATATGCTAATGTATTATAGATTTTTTTTGCATGGTATATCAATCGATACATACAGACACCTTAAATATTTATCATTATTTGAAATCTTACTTCATAAAATGCATAACGTCAAATTAGGTTCAAGGTGTCGCATTATTTGAAGTGCAAATGCGTTGCGGCCGGGTAATGTAGCTGACATCATGTAAACAATAAAACCTCACAAATTGCCACCATATACAACAAGGTGATACAACCATGACTATAATGCAATCTAGGAAGCTAACATATAACATATGACCTTATGACTAAATCACACATTTCACCCATTTGATTTTTAATCTAAAATCTACTCGTCTTCAAACTTTCTTAACACCCTGTTAGTAGCATAACTATGTGTTTTTTTTATATTCAATTGAACTGAATTGGATTTTATAGTTGCACCAACAGCTAAGGTCACCAAGCAAGTAATAAGAAGCTCCAAGTTGTGCGAATGCTGAATAACTAACTTTAACAGCAACAAGAGCTGTCGGAGAACAGCACAGCTCGACTATTCGATTTTTCGGAGAATAATAAATATACCATCAGAAAACAAGGCTACAACAATGTGGGGTGGGGTTGGGAGCACAACATAACTATGTGTAAGAATTGACCAAAACTACACAGAAATATGTAAAAAAAATAAAATTAAAAAAAATCGAGTTTTGTGTGGGGTGCGGGGTGGGGGTGGGAGAGAGGCGGGGTGGATGGTGGGGGGAGTGGGGGTGGTGAGGGCAACATATATGTGTAAGAAGCTATGTAATAATTCACCAAAACAACAAAAAAATATGAAGATTTTTTTTTTTTAAAAATCGAGTTTGAATGGGGATGGGGTAGAGGCGTGGGGTGGGGAGGGCAACATGTGTAAGAATTGACTAAAAAAACAAAGAAATATGTAAAAAAAAAAAAATAGTTTCAAGTGAGGTAGGGTGGCGGGAGCGGGGGGGGAGAGGGGGAGTGAGTAGTAGGGGCGGGGGGAGGGTGTGCAACATATTTGTGTAAGAATTGACAAAAGCAACACAGAAATATGTAAAAAAAAAAAAAAAAAGTTTCAAGTGGGGGTGGGGTGGGGGGGAGCGGGGGGGGGGAGAGGGGGAGTGAGTAGGGGCGGGGGGAGGGTGCAACATATATGTGTAAGAATTGACTAAAACAACAAAGAAATATTTAAAATGGGGGGGGGGGTGAGAGGCGGGGTAGGTGGGGTTTGGGGGAGCGGGGAGGGGGCAACATATATGTGTAAGAATTGACAAAAGCAACACAGAAATATGTAAAAAAAAAGTTTCAAGTGGGGATGGGGTGTGGGGAAGAGCGGGGGGAGAGGCGGGAGTGGGTTGGGGGCGGGGGGAGGGGGCAACATATATGTGTAAGAATTGACTAAAACAACAAAGAAATATGTAAAAAAAAAAAAAAAAAAATTCAAGTGTGGGGGTGAGGGGTTGAGAGGCGGGGTGGGGGGGGTGGGGGGTTTGAGGTTGCAACATATGTGTAAGAAATGACTAAAACAACACAGAAATATGTAACAAAAAAAAAAAAGAAAAGATTTTCAAGTGGGGGTTGGGTGGGGGGAGCGGGGAAAAGAAGCGAGAGTGCGTGGGGGGGGGGGGCAACATATATGTGTAAGAACTGACGAAAGCAACACAGAAATATGTAAAAAAAATAGATTTTCAAGTTGGGGTTGGGTGGGGGTAGCGAGGATGAGAGGCGGGAGTGCGTGGGGGGGGGGGGGGGGGCAATGTGTAAGAACTGACGAAAGCAACACGGAAATATGTAAAAAAAAAAAAGTTTAAAGTCTAGGGCGGGGTGGGGGGATGGGGGTGGGGGTGATGGGCTGAGAGGCGGGGCAGGGGGGATGTGGGGGCGAGGGTTGCAACATATATGTGTAAGAATTGACTAAAACAACACAGAAATATTTTTAAAAAAAAATTCAAGTGTGGGGCGTGGTGGGTGGGGTGATTGGGGTGGGGGGGGGGGGGGGGGGGGGGGGGTGGGGGGGGGGGGGGAATGATGTGAAATGGGGCACATTATTTTACGGGCTATCATAATTTGGGTTCCATGGGAGCCCATGGGTTACAGGAACCAAAATTGCTTAAGCAGCCCTTAAGATAATGCTACAAGGAAGCCCATGAACAAATTTGGTTGTGGTAGGATAAGAAATGTAACAGATATAGGCTTGTAAACACAGCTTACATGCAAACCTTGATGTGGGATGCCGACACCGACACCAACGCCGACGCCGACCCCGGGGTGATTACATAAGCTCTCTTATTCTTCGAATAGTCGAGCTAAAAATCTAAGTAGACCATTACAAATGGGCGACAATTTTTGTAACGTGTATGACAACATAGTTATGGTGCTTGTCACACAGGGTTATCTAATGATAGGAACGTGTGTGCCAGCTTTCAATTCTGTACATCAAGTACTTTCTGCTAAATTTACTGGTACATTTACAACTAAACCGAAAAATCTAAGTAGAAAAGGGGGATAATTTGGTAAAATGTAGGACAAAAATATGGTGCTTGTCAAACCCAGGAGTTTAAGGATGATGAGCATGTGTGCCAAGTTTCAGAGCTTTCAGACAATGTTTCTTTTTTCTGAGAAATGAGGGAAAATATAACCAAAATGTTAAAGGCATTGATGGACTTCGGAAAGACGGACATCAGTCACCAAACCATTAGTCTCTATCATCCAGACACACTCAAGCTGACTGCAAGCGCTAGCGTTCATCTGGACTTGTTGTTCATTTGTTTGGCCGATAGATGGTGCCAAACAACAAAACTGATTATGACGTGACATCATTTTGACCGTAACATCAAAGTGCATGTTGTATTACGCACAACATTAGTTTCAAAGTGATGTTGTACGTCCTTATTAAATATACAATAAAATTTGTCGTAGTTTCTAAAAATATAATATAATCTGTATTATAAAAGAATGTTTAATACATAAATTACGCTAATGTCACGCAATTCTTGACGCCGTCGTGATGTTAGGAATGTTAAATCGACCAATCAGCGATCATACTTTTTTCAGTATGATGTCACAAATTTTAAAGAAGCTTTACTTTGGACCATAGTGTGGACTTTTTTGAGAGCGACTTTTTTGAGAGAAGTCTCGCAAGAAGTCTGGATCATTGTGACAACCAAACCATAAGCCTGGATTTTGGTGAGGCAATCAAGCTCAAAGTTGAACAAATCAAACTGAAAGCTCAAGTGAAACCTCAACTCTGCTATAAGGGATTCATTATGTAAATATAAGACTGCAATACTTTTAGACATACCAACACTGGCCTTGAGAAACTGACTGCCGATTCGCCTGTCTGTACCTACAGCATGAGCCACCTCAGACACGTCTGCGCCAGTCGCCTCACACACGGCCGACATGGCGTTAATACTAGAGATTCTTTGAGCTAAAAAAGCATTAGCAGCCTGGAGAAGAAAGAAAGGGTAACAATAGTTGGCAAAACAAAATGTCTTTAAAGTCTTTCTCCATCAGAAGACATCAAGATAGAATAATGCATTTCTTTAATAGACATCATGAGGTGGTCAAAGTGTCTAAGTTACTAATATGTTCTTCTATAGATTGCATAGGTATTGTAACATCTCAGCATTGTTGAAGTCACACATCTGCACCTATGGATTACATTGTTAAGTAGCACCTCAGCATTGTGAAAGTTACAAATCTGCTCATATGGATTACATTGGTAAGTAGCACCTCAGCATTGTGAAAGTTACAAATCTGCTCATATGGATTACATTGGTAAGTAGCACCTCAGCATTGTGAAAGTTACAAATCTGCTCAAATGGATTACATTGGTAAGTAGCACCTCAACATTGTGAAAGTTACAAATCTGCTCATATGGATTACATTGGTAAGTAGCACCTCAGCATTGTGAAAGTTACAAATCTGCTCAAATGGATTACATTGGTAAGTAGCACCTCAACCTTGTGAAATTTACAAATCTGCTAATATGGATTACATTGGTAAGTAGCTCCTGAGCATTGTGAAAGTTACAAATCTGCTCAAATGGATTACATTGGTAAGTAGCACCTCAGCATTGTGAAAGTTACAAATCTGCTAATATGGATTACTTTGGTAAGTAGCACCTCAGCATTGTGAAAGTTACAAATCTGCTAATATGGATTACATTGGTAAGTAGCACCTCAGCATTGTGAAAGTTACGAATCTGCTAATATAGATTACATTGGTAAGTAGCACCTCAGCATTGTAAAAGTTACAAATCTGCTAATATGGATTACATTGTAAGTAGCACCTCAGCAATGTAAAAGTTACAAATCTGCTAATATGGATTACATTGGTAAGTAGCACCTCAGCATTGTGAAAGTAACATATCTACTTCTATAGATTACATTGGTAAGTAGCACCTCAGCATTGTGAAAGTTACAAATCTGCTAATATGGATTATATTGGTAAGTAGCACCTCAGCATTGTGAAAGTTACACATCTGCTAATATGGATTACATTGGTAAGTAGCACCTTTAGCATTGTGAAAGTTACAAATCTGCTAATATGGATTACATTGGTAAGTAGCACCTCAGCATTGTGAAAGTTACAAATCTGCTAATATGGATTACATTGGTAAGTAGCACCTTTAGCATTGTGAAAGTTACAAATCTGCTAATATGGATTACATTGGTAAGTAGCACCTCAGCATTGTGAAAGTTACAAATCTGCTAATATGGATTACATTGGTAAGTAGCACCTCAGCATTGCGAGAGTTACAAATCTGCTAATATGGATTACATTGGTAAGTAGCACCTCAGCATTGTGAAAGTTACAAATCTGCTAATATGGATTACATTGGTAAGTAGTACCTCAGCATTGTGAAAGTTACAAATCTGCTAATATGGATACATTGGTAAGTAGCACCTCAGCATTGTGAAAGTTACAAATCTGCTAATATTTGGCCCCAAAAATGGCCAAATGAGTGCCCTGATGTTTCTGTACATTTTTATTGCACCTGTTATAAGATGATACAAACTTACTAATTTTGAAAGTTCTGATGACCATGTATTCATTGTAATGACATTTGCCTTTGGTACCCAGTGTTCATACATCCAAACTAGGGAACTTATAGCTTCTAACCCCTCTGCATTTTGCTCTCCGCCAATCAAAAACTCTGTCTGGGTTCAACAGGTCCTTAACTGCCGTACCTTCAGCTAGAAACTCAGGATTTGATAGAACCTGAATAAGAAAATCATTACACATAAACGGGATTACTATTCTAAGGCACTATTAAATAGTGCATAACCCGTCGTAAATTCAGTCAAGTGACATTAAACCATCAAAAGGTGATATCATTTAGTTTTATTTGAAGCGTTTGTGAGAAAAACTGTCAAAAACATTAGAATGCGTTAGAAACGGGTTATCCAGTAATGAAATGTGGACTTTTGAGACCAAATGACTCCGCTGACACATCATCATTAAACAAAATTTGCGACCATTAAAAAACTGATATACCATTGTAAAATAACAGATTTCAATACAGTTAATCCTATAGTAAAGGTCAAACCAAATGTATACAATACAGACACGCCAACCAAGATACAAGTATGATGGCTACATCAAGAGTAGCTAGTAATGCCTTATACTCGCTACCATTGGTTCAACTCAATCATATTTATATGCTAATAAATAGAGGATCTTATATGAGTGCCCGTTGTTACCCTCATATATATAATTCAATATAAGTGTACATGTTTATTGATCCAGTTGTTAGTTGTTGTTTTTTTATTAATAGCACACAATCACAGCTGATTCTAGTAATTTCTAAATTATTGTTTACATACTGAGATGTGTAGATTGTTACAGAACATTCTTTAATCTAGAATGATCCATGTGGGTATATAAAGCTGACCTTAGTAAAACTTGTTGGGTTTCAGTATTAGTATAAAAAGTGGAGTATCTGTTTCATTATTTTAAGTGAGAATTTACAAATAGTGCATGCTGTGAATTAAAATATATTGTGAGAGGATAAAAATATAGAGCTCATCTAGTGACATTGGAATATTGGATTATTTGGACATTTAGACTATTGTGAATTAAACCAGGAAAGACATGAAGTGAAATTGGATTAAAGGGACACTTGACAACTTTGATTAAAGGGACATTTGACAATTTAGATTAAAGGGACACATGATAATATTATTTGGATTCTATTTGTATATCCGATTTTAAAGAAACAATGGATCTGTTTCATGTATTTTCTGTAAGTGAATATTTTGCTTTGTAGTATTTAAATAAATGTGTTGATTATATCATAAAAATTAGTTGTTGCTGGTTTTACTTCCTTTCTTGTTACATTTTACCTGTAACACCGTTTAATATCAAACTTATTAAACTAGTTCGGTAAAATTATATGAGGCGAGGTTGTGCAAATCGCAAATCTCCGAAATGTTTGACGACACCTTTTGAAGAAAACTAAACCAAGGTCCAAACAAGACAGCCAGGAAATTTGAAGAAAAGCATTTTAAAAAATGTTAGAATTACGTAGATTAAACTCGTATTTAATTTATGATTTTAACATGATTAAAACATGACGAACTGAAATCACGGTATATGTTAAATGAGGGCATGATTTGGAAAGTTTTCAATAAATGCACAGAAAAATGAATTTAATCCTATTATACGTGTCAGAGCACAAAACCATAAATGAAGCTGTACGTTGACAAAAAATTAAAAGCTCATCTATAAACAAGTCGGGTAGAATAATGCAAAGGTTGGAGACAATGTCGGGATTAGCTGAAGACAGAGTGCTTGTTGATGTAACAAATTATGTGTGTGAAGTTTGAAGGCTTATTTATATTTGTTAGCTATAAAACGGTTAATAGTTTGCTTGTTTATTCATATTCTGTTTTACATCATTTTCAACACATGTAAGTGTATATATGACGGTCGATTTTTTTGTGGTGGAGGCAGAAAACCCACTTTTCCTGGGTAGAACCAGTACTGTACACCTCCCGCCATCCGCAAGAATCGACACTTCCTCACTTACAAGTCGAGCTCCCAGTGGGATTCGAACCTGCAGCGGTGAGAGGCGAGAAGGTTTACGACCGTTAACCACTCGGCCACGGAGATGCTCCAAAACTTTTAATAGAGCTGTTTATTTAAATAATATTATAGGTAATACAGGCTTGAAAACGTACCTGGTATTTTACTCCTGGTTTCTGATTGGCCTTCAGTATATTTTTAATACTTTCTGCTGCTTTAACAGGCACAGTGCTTTTCTCAATAACAATTTTAGATTTTGTCGATACCTCTGCTATCATCCGGGCTGCAGATTCTATGTATTTTAAATCTGCTGCCATGCCCTGAAAAGCAAAAATATATATTTATATCTGTATCTATTAAAATATACTGTTTCACATTCTTTTGAGTAATTTTCAGCACAAGGCTGTCTTTAATTTTCGAAACAGGTGGCTATTTTGATATGACAGGCGGCTACCATTAGTGTTAGAGCAAAGTGAGTGAGGTTGTTAGGGGGTCCGCGGGCATTCTCCCCCCGCAGATAAGCACCGGGTCTGATTACATGCAATCTCCTGTTGTTGGTGCTAATTAAGGACAGGATTTTTAGTTATTTCATGATTCGTTCAGATGATGAAATAATTGCATAATATCTGATACTGATTTAAAAAAAAAAAAGGTTTGCAGCCGGCTCAAAATTCAAAACAGACGGCGAATATAGCCAGTTGCCGACTATGAGAGAAAGCCCTGCACGGCCCCATTACAAGGAAGGTTTATGGGAATCAATAATTAACCTTGAAATTCAACAAGAACTTTATCGTGCACAGAAGAAGAAATAATATATGTGGTTTCTGGAAATAATGCAAAATGTGAAATTTACAGAACTAATGACTGTAAAAGTTACGATCATAAGTCATTTGTTGAGTTGTTTTAAGTAACTGAGCTGTAATTATAGTGAATTACAGCTCAGTTACTTAAAACAACTCAACAAATGACTTATGATCGTAACTTTTACAGTCATTAGTTTTGTAAATTTCACATTTTGCATTATTTTCAGAAACCACATATATACAACTGTATAATCTAGATTGTTTGATCTAATACATGTAAGTGGCTAAGAAACAAGACAAACGCACAATTGACATGTAAAAGGCAAGGTCAGTGTCATTTGTGTGAACCTGCACTGCATAACTGACTGTACTACCCAATAATATAATTCACATTACGTGGTCCCGCCTTAATTCCATTAAGCTTATATTAGCAGGATATTATAACAAATATTTTGACAATAGAACATGTTTAAATCTTAGTAACATGTCTATTAACTATCAACTATATGGCAGCAACTGGAAGGTCAAGCCTTTGGAGGGTCAAGGTCAATTGTTTTTTAATAGGAATGTATGTTGACCGGCAATAAGTAATATTATATATGTATAAAGTTTGATAACAACAGAATAATTCAGTTGTTATGAGTGTTTTCCCTAAAGCGGAATGGCGGGGCAGCGCGCCCTGCCCTTTTTCGGACCCACCCTTCTCCCCTAAAACCCCGCACTGCTGTCCTAAAATCGGGTCCTGTTGCCGTTATATAATCACACTTTTCCCCTAAATTCACGCCTAATATGTACTGACCTCCATAAATAATTGCAAACGCTGTATACATGGAGTGTTTCGTAAGGTTTAGCTTGACCCGAGATATTAATTAGGCCATCCCGTTTGCCGACAACTGGGGTGAAGTCTATCATGCGTATTAGGTTTGGATCTGTCAACTTTTTGTGTCCGTTATGAAAATATGTTTATTCATATTTCATTTAAAATCTCAAGTAAATTTGCTCCAATCCATTTATTCGCGATTAAAACATAAAAAGATGAGAAAATATCAATTATTCAAAAATCGCATGAAAAAACAAGAGGTCAATGACCTTGAAGCTCTACTGATTGATTTTGATTTCAGGAAGTAGTCGCTACAGACTTGTTTTTTGAAAAATTATTTTTAGCCGTGGCGGCCATCTTGAATTTCCGGCCGACCTGAAATTTTGCTAGGATCAATAAGACATCAAGAGCAACACTCCTGTGAAGTTTCATGAAAATCCGTCAAGTAGTTTCACAGAAATAGTCGCTACAAGTTTTCATTATATAACTCTATGTAAACAAAGATGGCCGCTGACAGCCACGTTTAACGTCGAATCAAAATAATGTTTGACTCTGATAACCATCATGTCATGCTGATCATTTTACAAAAAGTCCCATATCAATATCACATAGTTTTCAAGACGTAGTCGCTACAAACTTCTTTTTTAAAAAATCTAATTTTAGCTGTGGCGGCCATCTTGAATTTCTGGCCGATCTGAAATTTTGCTAGGATCAATTAAACATTAAGAGCAACATTCCTGTAAAGTTTCATGAAAATCTGCCAAGTAGTTTCAAAGGATTAGTCGCTACAAGTTTTTACTATATAACTCTATGTAAACAAAGATGGCCACTGGCAGCCATGTTTAACGTTGAATCAAAACAATTTTTGACAAGGACCAACATCATGTCATGCTGATCATTTTACAAAAAGTCCAATATGAATATCACTTATAGTCTTCAAGTAGTAGTCGCTACAGACTTGTATTTTGAAAATCTATTTTTAGCCATGGCAGCCATCTTGAATTTCCGGGCGACCTAAAATTTTGCTAGGATCAATAAGACATCAAGAGCAACATTCCTGTGAAGTTTCATGAAAATACGTCAAGTAGTTTCAGAGGAGTAGTCGCTACAAGTTTTCATCATATAACTCTATGTAGACAAAGATGGCCACTGGCAGCCATGTTTAACGTCGAATCAAAATAATGTTTGACTCTGATCATTTTACAAAAAGTCCCATATCAATATCACTTATAGTTTTCAAGACGTAGTCGCTACAAACTTCTTTTTTAAAAATCTATTTTTAGCTGTGGCGGCCATCTTGAATTTCTGGCCGATCTGAAATTTTGCTAGGATCAATTAGACATTAAGAGCAACATTCCTGTAAAGTTTCATGAAAATCTGTCAAGTAGTTTCAAAGGAGTAGTCGCTACAAGTTTTTACTATATAACTGTATGTAAACAAAGATGGCCGCTGGCAGCCATGTTTAACGTTGAATCAAAACGATTTTTGACAAGGACCAACACCATGTCATGCTGATCATTTTAGAAAAAGTCCTATTTCAATATCAAGAAGTAGTCGCTACAAACTTGTATTTTGAAAATTTATTTTTAGCCGTGGCGGCCATCTTGAATTTCCGCCTGACCTGAAATTTTGCTAGGATCAATTAGACATCAAGAGCAATATTCCTGTGAAGTTTCATGAAAATCCGTCAAGTAGTTTCAGAGGAGTAGTCGCTACAAGTTTTCATTATATAACTCTATGTAAACAAAGATGGCCGCTGGCAGCCAAGTTTAACGTCGAATCAAAACGATTTTCGACAAGGACCAACACCATGTCATGCTGATCATTTAAGAAAAAGTCCCTTATCAATATCACTTATAGTTTTCATGAAGAAGTCGCTACAAACTTGTTTTTTTTCAAAACCTATTTTTAGATCTGGCGGCCATCTTGGATTTCACATCAACATGAATTTTTGCTAGGATCAACTAGACTTCATGGGCAACATTTCTGTAAAGTTTCATGAAAATCCATTCAGTAGTTTCAGAGGAGAAGTCGCTACAAAAAAAAGTTTACGGACAGACGGACAGACGGACGGACAGACGGACGCCGCACCACGGCATAAGCTCTGCTGATCTCTGATCAGTATAGCTAAAAACGAGATTGTTATGTCAATAACTTCCGGTTTGCTTTTTGCTTCGCGGTGTCAAAGTAAATCGATTGATTATCAATAAAGACGGACAATTTTATAACAATTCATCAATTTATAATCATCATCATTATCCCTTATCCCACAAACTATAATGATTTGACGCGATTAACTTTGAACTGGAGCATGCAATTGTAAAACTATTTTAGCGTAAAAAGTTGACGTAAATTCGGATACACTTTATTTCGGATGCTTTAAAATGTTCTACTTTCACTTTGTGTTTTTCAGATTATTTTGATTTTTTTTAAAAGACACAAAGGCTCATTCTTATGTTCAATATATTAAAATTAAATAAAAAAAGAAAGAAAAAAGATAGAATCTAGAAAAGCAACTAAAAAATCAAATCAATGAGTGAGAACTGTATTACACATGTAACTGGTCTTTATTTATGACAAGTCAACTACATATTTTATTTCCTTTCCAACAATAATTTTTTTTGGTTCATTTTGAAGTTTTCACGTGCTGGAAAATGCCCTTTTTACATAGTTTAGCACGCTTAAAAATGTCCCTTTTCAGGGAGCACCCTGTCCTTTTTAAAACCTGGAGGAAAAATATGTTATGTGTACAAAAAATGTCATGAAGTTTGGGAACAATCAATTCAAAAATGTTTGAAAAAAAATGTATTAACAGGTCATTATACAATATTAGAGTAAAAAATTCTAAGTCAAACAAAGCATCATAATTCTAAAATAAATGTATAGGCAATCAATGATGGGTGATGTACAGGGACATAAGGTCAACTGTTATGTGTATATTAAGTTTGGGAACAATCCATTCATATGCTTGAGAAAAAATGTGTTAACATGTCATTATACAACATTAGAGTGGAAAATTCTAAGTCAAACAAAGGGCCATAATTCTAAAATAAATTAGGCAATCAATGATGGGTGATGTAGAGGGACATAAGGTCATCAGTTGTTATGAGTATATGAAGTTTGGGAACATCCATTCAAAAGTGTTTCAAATAAGCAAGTATTAAAAATGTGTTACGCAATGGGACAAAAATGTGTGACGGGACACACAAGGTCATCAGTTGTTATGAGTATATGAAGTATGGAAACAATCCATTGAAAAGTGTTTCAGAGATAATGCAAGTATAGAAGATGTGTTATGCAACGGGACAAAAATGTGTGACGGTACATATAAGGTCATCAGTTGTTATGAGTATATGAAGTTTGTGAACAATCCATTGAAAAGTGTTTCAGAGATATGCATGTATTGAAAATGTGTTATGTGGTGGGACTTCACTTTGTGAAAGTAGGGGTATAAAAACATTCATCTAAGGATCATCCATGTGAAGTTTGGTCAAAATTAAGCAAGCTGTTTCTGAGAATACGATTATTTGGAGATTATCCCTATATAAGTCTATGTAAAACATGTGACCCCTGGGGCGGGGCCAAATGTGACCCTAGGATCACCATTTGAAGAAACTTGGTAGAGACCATAAGCTTATAGCAAATGCAAAATATTAATTCTCTAGCTCTTGCGGTTTCAGAGGAGATTTTTTAAGTATATCTATGTGAAACATGTGACCCCAGGGTCATCATTTGAACAAACTTGGTAAAGGACCACAAGCTTACAGTGAATGCAAAATATTAAAACTCTGGCTCTTGTAGTTTCAGAGAAGAAGATTTAATTCTTTCCTATACAATATATGTAAAACTGTGACCCCGGGGCGAGGCCAAATTTGACCCCAGCATCACCATTTGAACAAACTCAGGTCTCAAATTTAAGCTGTTTCTGGCATTTTGCCAGTCATTTTTTCAAAATGCCAGAAAACTTTTGAAGCACTGGCAATATTATGCAAGTGCTTAACAGCCTTTTAGTTTAGAATATAATTATCTAGAATGTAAAACTATTTAGTCATTTTTTTTCCTATATAAGTCTATGAAAAACATGCAAAATCTCAATATACAAACTTTGGACCCCCAGGGCACGGCCGTCTTTTACCCCGGGACTTTATTTGAACAAACTTGATAGTCTATGCGTTAGCAATCATTTTAAAAGTAAAACTAGAAAAACTATAGTCTATGCATTGGCGATCATTTTAAAAGCAAAACTATCGAAATCTGTCCAGCGGTTCTTGAAAAGAAGATTTTTTAAGGTTTCGGCCACATATGATAATGGTGGTCATCTTGGATGTCGCGCTGACCTATTTTTAACAAATCTAAAAAGCATTTATCTAAGGATCATCCATGTGAAGTTTGGTCAAAATTGTCCAAGCAGTTTCTGAGGAGAATTTGTTTTGAATTTGAAGCAAAAGATAACGTGAGCCTTCGGCTCGGGTGATCTAAAACTGTAAGTATTGTTCTGTAGAACAGTTTATTCTATATTAACATGATAAACATTTTCTAAGCATTTGACTTATAATACCAGTATTAAGAACAAAGGCCAAACAGTGTTTCGTTTTTACTTAATATCAATTTAACTAGAATTATAGTTGTTTTATTTAAAATGTATTAAAGGGACAATGTCCGTAACTTTTAGCTTATAAAACACACAATAATTATGTTCGCAAACATTACCCTCTAGACATTATTGAATATTTACTAATTAAAAGCAAGACTGTTTGACGGAATTCAATCGCGGTACAAAAAAAAGAAAAAACGTTTCATGCGGTTGAACTCGCAGCCCAAACTAAAATTACACTCGCAGTAATAATAGTGAGCGTGAAGTTGTCGACATCGCTCCCGACTGAGCTGACCGGGCTATACATATTACGCAATACATACTATGGTCAAAATAATGTGCTAAAGGCAGTCACGCGATCGCAGAAAAGGTATATATTGTGGGTCCCACTTTATTTACAAATAATAATTAAAACTTTTTTTCCCCAAAGTCACGAACGTATTACTACACACTGCTTAGGGTCTATGCTCATGTTTTCATGTATACATTTCACTGAATAAAAGTCAGACAATTATTTGGTTATGCTCAATATCTGCTTGCTTACGGACAGTGTCCCTTTAAATGAATTTACATTCATTTTTAGAAGAATGAACGATTTAAAAATGATTTTTACTCTGAATAAGTTCCTTGTTACTCATTCTTGAATTTGATAATACTCAATGCAGTCAAAAATTATCTACAGCTCTGGTGACGTTGCGTCGTTATTATAAAATTATCTCAACAAAAGGTGAAGAAGTGCAGATCATGCTCTATGACTACGTCATGGTTTCATGCCTTGTGAATACATAATACCAGGGCTAGAAATTAACATTTTTAGTATACTCTAGTAGGATACAGCACTAGATTGCTCAAAATTTACTAGACCAATGTAATATTCAACACAAAAGTCTATTTTAAAGAAACTAACTCGCCAAATAATGGCAAAATTACACTTCAAAACTTTTTATCAAAATTCTATCCAAGTGTTCAGGTCATATACTAATGTGCATGTGCCGATAAAAAGTACAGGTTTATTAACGGGTTCTTAAAATATCCGTGATTGAATGCGTAAAATGAATCATGAGTTGTAACTCTTAATTCGACGCTCCAGTTCTGGGGTTCGGCCCGGTTTGTTAAAGCCCTTTATATCGCGTCTATAGAGTTTGGATTCTCAAAATATGTAAGTCATATGTATATATACCTCGCCGTCAGTAGGTTTAAAAACAGTTTACAGCTGTTGTAAAATTTGCCTGTTGATGACGGCATAGCTACTTTAATTCAAGTTTCAGTTTCACTTCATGAGCTTTAAATGCATTTTGAAGGTATCTCCACAATATTCAAGCCCATAAAAGCATCTCAATCAAAACTTTGCTAAACAAATAATAATATGGAAAACACTCATTTTGATTACTGACACAATTGTTAATAATGCCCTATAGCAGTCAAATTACAATGTATTATATATAGCTAACTGCAACAGCTTATCTTACACCATTCATCAAAAGCCTTCTTACTATCAAAGTATTTGTATATAAATTTGA
Organism: Cyrtodaria siliqua; assembly: GCA_037043455.1. NCBI lineage: Eukaryota > Metazoa > Mollusca > Bivalvia > Adapedonta > Hiatellidae > Cyrtodaria > Cyrtodaria siliqua. The sequence continues at coordinate 57,407 of JAWPHD010014622.1, forward strand.
CTATTTGTACAGATTGCAAATGCAGGAAAGCTTAAGTATTAGTTAACGGTAGAGGCTATGAAGTGAAATTTTAACAATTAAGAAACCCTAAGGGAAGGAGCGCAGCGACTGACCGGGTTCTTAATTGTTAAATTTCACTTCTTAGCCTCTTACTGACTTAGTGTTTGCCCTACTTTTTCCCCGCGCTTCTACGAAACCACGCGCGCTTCTACTAAATCCGCCTCTTTGTGTCCAAACAAGTGCGTGCCATTTAGTAAGCGATTACTTAATGAGTAAATGGTTAGAACTGGTGATCGTTAGAAATTTTACATGAATAAGTTCGGAATTTTTTTAAAATTCCTCACCGTCTGATTGGACGAAAAAGTAGGGCAAACACTAAAGTTAATTATAAGCAGATGTGAGATTTTCTGCAGAGCTTTGTCTTTTTAATATTGTTTAATATGTACGTAAACTTGGAATGGGCATGTTTTCATGATGCAGGCTAGTTTAATTAAAACAGTTTATTTTGAGCAGATGCAAATGACTGTGGGTTCCATTATACTATATACTTATTATATGCATGTGAAAAACACACATAACCATATTCGGTGACTTTATTATAGTTTGGGAACATAACCCATACTGTCACAATTCAGAATTTTAGTGTGATTTTTCATTGAATTGGGAAAAAATACAATACTCGTCACACTTTTGCTACATTTTTTCCTTTAGTTTGTTTTTACTTGATTCTTAAACTGAGAAGTTTCGTCTCAAATTGGGAAAAAATTATATGTTTGGCATTGGAAATATGACATAATAACGCCTATAAAAACAGCCAAAAAAACAAACCGATACGTATCCTTATTGTTGACTGTACACTAAAAGCTAAAGTTGTACTCAATTCGAATTTCTCTGAGTGGCAGGTTTGTGTGAGGAGTCCTTGATTGGAGAAAATGTGCAATTCTTCTGTAGCAACAATGACCATGAAATATTCATCTACGTACTCACCTTGCCCAGTCCATAGCTTTTTGTCGGAGTATTGACACATATAAATATAAGGTCTGCCTTCACCACAGCTGCAGTTACATCGGTAGAAAAGAACAGGTTCTTGTTGCGCACTTCTTTCACTATCTCATCTAAACCAGGCTGAAAACAGAATTACGGAAATTAAAACATAAAGACAGAATAGTTTGCATTGATTTTAGAATTTATCATCCACAAATAAAGAAGACTGAAATCTAAATTTCACAAATTAAAATACCGGTATTTTTAACATTCTGTATTATTATACCTCTGTTACAGTGTCCTGTATAATATGCCTTATGAAAGTTATGCTGGAATGAAACATTTTTTTATCATATGGCTTCTAGGAGTGTAATAAATTATATAATAAGCCATGACTTATTTATGGTAATACACCAGTATCACTGGGAGCTTGTAAGTTAGGAAGTGTCGATTTTTAAGGATGGCAGAAGGTGTACAGTACTGATTCTACCCAGGAAAAGTGGGTGGTCTGCTCCACCAAAAAAAAACAAGAGCTGTCGGAGAACAGCGCAGCTCGACTATTCGATTTTTCAGAGAATAATAAATTTATAGCTAGTATATACCATCAGAAAACAAGGCTACAACAATGTGGGGTGGGGTTGGAGCACAACATAACTATGTGTAAGAAGTGACCAAAACTACACAGAAATATGTAAAAAAAAAAAAAGTGTCAAGTCTTGGGCGGGTTGGGGTGGGGGTGATGGGATGAGGCGGGAGTGCGTTGGGGGTTTTGGGGGGTGGGGGAGCAAACATATGTGGTGTAAGAATTGACTAAAACAACAAAGAAATATGTAAAAAAATAAATAAAGTGTCCAAGTCTTGGGCGGGGTTGGGGTTGGGGGTGATGGATGAGGCGGGAGTGCGTTGGGGGTTTGGGGGGTGGGGGGAGCAACATATGTATGTAAGAATTGACTAAAACAACAAAGAAATATGTAAAAAAAAAAAAAAATCAAGTGTGGGGTGTGGTGTGGGTGTGGTGGGTGGGGTAATGGGGTGAGAGATGGGAGGGGGGGCGGGGGGGTGGGGGGTGGTAGGGGCAGGTCGGGTTTAAAACAACACAGAAATATTTTTAAAAAAAAATTCAAGTGTGGGCCATGGTGGGTGGGCTGATGGGGTGAGGGGGGGGGGGGGGGGGGGGGGGGGGGGGGGGGCTGATATAAGCCTTATAGTAAATTATTATTTAGTTAAGTGGAATGTATTGGTTAGCCACAGATATGATGATAATTTCTTTGAATGCGTATTATATGTTCATTCCACTTAAGGTTTCATTCAGGTTTTACACCTAATACTTTACTTTCAGAGGTCAATTGAATATCAATGTTATTGTAGTTTAAAGACATAGGTGAGTATTGTAGTACTGTGCACTTCTGAGGTGTTGTAATTAATAAGACTTTATTTTTTTCAGTGTTTAATACCAAGCCATTTTCTAAGCACCAGTTTTGCAATATATGCAGTGCAGCTTGCAGATTATTTTCAACTGTAATTAACGAATCATTAATATCATATCCTGTTGTATCGCCAGCATACATATCAGTATGACTTACTGTGTCACTCATATGTAGAGGTAGTTCATTAATACATATTAAGACGAACATGGGGCCAAGTAAGATACCTTGTATCAGGTAACACCATTTAAATTTGAAAAGTATCATTTAGTTCAACTTTTGTTTCGATCAGTTAGGTAGGATGTAAACCATTTTATGGTCAAATCACTACACT
>JAWPHD010014623.1:0-60148 GCA_037043455.1 Cyrtodaria siliqua
TTTCCTGTTTACAAAAGAAGTTTAACTGTTATATACAGTTCTTCGAAATAGTCTTTTTAAGCACTTGGCCCCTTCGGGCAGACAACATAGAATTTCAACTTGCCCGAATCCATATTAACTTGTCCGAAAAAAAAATCAATAAAAATCTTGATTTCTTATTGTATCTTTATTCTCTATATGAAAATAACAGAGGAAAAAACATTTCTTGAAGAATTTTTCTGTTAGTTTCGTTCTACAGGGTTCGACAAATTTTTAATATCTGTGGTAGCCCACTGGGCTACCAGAAACTGTAACCTTGGTAGCCCGGCATGCGCGCGGCAGGGACTCTGAGCCGTCTCATTAACATTTTTCACATTGGTGAACTGTTATTGAACTGATGTTTGTATGTAAATGGATTTTGAACATGTTTTGTATGTAAATGGGATTTACTAATACAATTACTTTCTATAATATATGACTTTTGACTTTGTTGTTTTACACAATATAAAAATAAAACAAATTATCAATTTCCTTTGAAGTAATTTAGAGGCATTTTTATAAAGATCCAAATATAGGCTTAAGGGGTTTAACTAAATTTTTAAAAAGATTATATTAATCATGTGGGTGCTAAAGCAAAATTTTTATAAAATGCCTCTTAATCATTTAAATGAAAATGGATAACAGTTTTATTTTTTTGATGTATAAGTCATTTGTACTTCAAAGTCGTCATCGTGTAAGCAAAAAATCGACAATAAAATCTACAGTCCAGGTTACATTTTTACGCTAGCGTTAATAAACAATAAAGTTGTGCTTTTATATACGAAATAACACAAGTGCTAATATACATAGGGCTAACGTTGATGACTACACGCGCAAAACAAATGCATGTACATTGTACCAGGGCAAATACTCAAAGGAACGGCCATGGTGATGTGATGACGTAGCGTGTACTGAGTTCATAAACTACACGTTTGTGTTACATGTACATAACACCAAGCATTGTTCAAGACATTTGTAAACGCGATGTTTTTAATATGGTGGTCAAGCACTAACTGATAAGCGTACGGTGTTTTTGAATTATGGAACAAACTTTTTTGCATCAAAAATCAAATAAGAAAGCGTGTGACATCTTGATAAAAATGTATTTACGATATCCACAGAGTTCTTCTATTTATGTAGAAATTATGCAAAAATATTTAAATTTTCCTTGGTTGTTGAGATATTCAAGTTCAAAGTTCACTATATAAACAACTTTTCCCGATATTTTTTGTTATTGTTTACCAGGGCCATTAGTTCAAGAAAACATAAATCTTCTTATAATGAGTATGATGCCGCCGATGCAGCTTTTTTAAAATAGCGCCCCGTTCAGGATTGTTATTCGCTTTTGATTCTGTTAGATATAATTATTTACGAAGAGTATGTATAATGGATCCTTTGGTAAAATATAACCGAGAATCCCCATAATCGCGAGATGGATACGAAATACCATCGCGCGATTAGTGGGAATTGTCGTAATCTCGCGTGGAACCATCTAGTATTATCATTTGATTTTTGACATCTTTAACTTGTCTTAGTCAAGATCGCCAGGTTTCTATTGCATGCAATTTGCAAACGTAATTTGCACCTCAGGAAAGAGGAGACACAATCTTCTCCCATAATGCCCTATGGCCATCCAATCAAATGTTTTCAGTCATGTCCGAGTGAATAAAATCTTATTGATGCAACGTCATTATTATCCAATCAAAGTGTACCACTAGCTATTAAAACAACTAACGAATATTAATGGAGCTATGCATATGTTCAATCAATCTGGTCCGATCAATCCGTGGAGTCTAAACACGTTGTTAATATTGGTTGTATTATCGACGCGTGGTGGTGTAAATCTTATCTTAATTAGTTGGGAAACACAGGACATTTTATGATATGGATTAGAGCTAAAATGATTTTTTGCCGGGCTACTTCAAAAGAAAATTTGCAGTAGCCCGCCGGACGCGAGATATTATTGATGTAGTTTTCGATTTAAATTTCCGACCATTATTTTTCACATGCCCGATCGGGCAGACAGGTTATAATTCTAACTTTGTCCGCCGGGATTTTTACTTGTCCCGGAGCTTCGGGCAAAGGTTGGTTATTTCGAAACTGTTATATATATAACTTGTTAAATGTAATTAAATGCAGGGACTTACTTATTTAAGTGATAATAACTAAAGTTAATTTACTTCAAATAATTTACGAAACAGCGAGGAGTATAGCTATTTGAGTAACGCGTGGGCGTCACTTCTATACCTAACTTTCAGTTTCAAGAGGGATATCATTATAATGGCCAATAAAAAAGCTCATTTTACCCCAGAAAAGGTCAATAGTCCTGACAGTTTATATCATCTAACACAGCCTAGAAACAGCACTCGCACAATATTTTTGCATGATACGTTCTAAAATGTGTCTAAAACCAATAAACACTGAATATTCACTATACAGAGTTAGTGTTGAGACATCCCGAACCTCGAAATCTCGCGAAAAACGAGAGCGAGATTTGATAATGGCAAAATCGAGATATAGTTGTTTTTATTAAAGAGTACAGACACACCTTTTAATGAATAAGTATAAAGATATGCATTTCTTTTTTCTTTTTGTACATGGAAAACCAAAGTAGAACAGTTTACCAGTAAGTCATTGAAAACATTTGTATGGAGGTAGTAGAGAAACAGATGGGGAAAGGGGGTAGTAGAGCGGTAGGGGGGTGGGGGTGGGGGGCGAGGGGGGGTTGGGAGGGAGTGGGGAGGGGGTGAAGGGGGGGACGGGGTAGTTAGGGAGGTAGGGTGTGTGGGCGGAGGAGTGGCGTAGGGGCGTGTTCGTCTGCCTGCGAAACCTCCCGAAATTGCAAATTTCAGAAATTTCCCTGGGGGAGGCCCCCAGAGGAGTGGGCCAGGGACCCCCACAAGCAGCAAGTGGGGCACCCCCTCCCCCAGGGCATATTCTCCAAAACGCTCTGGCTACGCCCCTGAACACGTTTTTATGGAAATTTGGATTACTGAAAGAGAAAAAAAAAACAGGTAGGAAAAAGTTCCCTAATATCGCGGTACTTACCGTTTGCAGTCTAAATAAATGATAATACAACATTTCTCTAAAATTATTTCTTTTCTGGTAACGTTCAACAAACATCTCATTTTGTATTTGTACATATTATTAAAACATTAGATGGATTACACATTGAAATAATTTTTATCCGATATCGACAACTATGTTTTTACTGTTGTCAGGGGAGAGTACTCTAATATCACGGTAAACTGTGGAGGCCCTGACTAGAGTTTATTGATTGCAAAAAAATCTAAATGAAATAAATGGGTATATCTACAACAATAAATCTACAACTACACTTCTCAAAACTGCTAACTACAACCGCTCACGTTTGGTGTTGGGTTATATATATCGATGGGTTGAATGTTTTTCAATAAAATAAAAAGGAAATACCAATTCAATCATTTTTACATCATTTCATTTTATTTTTTTCATGGGCAATGCTAGAACTAAACCACAATAAGCAATTACAAACGACCCATGTAAACACTAAAGTCACACTTTTCCCATATCTACATGTGTAATAACTAAAGTCACACTTTTTCCCATATCTACATGTAGATATGGGAAAAGTGTGACTTTAGTGTTTACATGGGTCGTTTGTAATTGCTTATTGTGGTTTAGTTCTAGCATTGCCCATGAAAAAAATAAAATGAAATTATGTAAAAATGATTGAATTGGTATTTCCTTTTTATTTTATTGAAAAACATTCAACCCATCGATATATATAACCCAAAACGTGAGCGGTGTAGTTAGCAGTTTTGAGAAGTGTATATGCTGAAATTCAACAGTTTCTTTTAATAATCACGCAAGTTATATCAATTCATCACTCAACACTCGTTTTCTTTACTTTTTTTTAACTTTTGTACAAGCAGTTAGACCTTTGTAAGGCAGTGTGGACATTTGAAAACAGAGTCACGCCTCAAAACTGTAACATTACAGCTGTAATTAAAGTATATCCTATGTGGACAGAAGTCACGCTTTCCCCAAGAAACAAGACAAAGTGTCTTGCACCCACTCAATATGTGCGCCACAAATTAATTTGGGAACTCCGTAGGAAAAAGCATAGAATGGCTTCTTTGTTAGTTCCCCTTAATTTATTGGAGCTGTTGGCAGGTGCCCTGTTCGCAACATAGCGCCGTCACTTGACCACAAGTTCATTCATAAATATCATCAAGCAGACGAAGATTTGACGGAGACCCAAAGTTTATAAACTTATTGTACGAAGTGGTATGGGTTCGTTCGTTGGTAAGGTGGTGGGGTAAATTTACACACTGTGATTTTTTTATGTGTTTAGATGGAAAACCAATTTTACTTATCCTGGGGGTACCGATCACCGTGGTAGTTAATAACAAACTAATTAAAAGAAATTTAGAAGTCTGTGATTATGTATCTTATTATTCTTTATCTGACTAAAAAACATTTTTACTTAATTATAAACACTTTTTCTGCCAATAGATATCAGTTTACCACTCGTAAAAGTGTTGTTAGTTAAGGAAGTACAACCGCCATATTTGTTTCTCTTAGGTACCGATCGCCGGTGTAATGGTAAAATCTGAAATAATAAGCGTACTAGACAAAACTTCTTGCCAATATTGGTAAAAACAAAAGAGCAACAACACTTTAATAAATCAAAGATGTTTGTTTTGTATTTTGAGATTTGGATTGATCTGATCACCATTACTATTAAAAAAAATTGTTTTCATAAAATCAGGCAAAATGAATTTTCAGTTTCACAGGAAGGTCGTATCCTAATTCAACATTTTGAATATCCTTAATAATAATTAAAATAAAGGGGCTTCTTGTGACATAATGTCCCCTTATTAAGTTAAATTAAATTATTAATTTTATTAAAAGAATCAAATTTTTAAAATGGCAAGAAGTTTTACCAAGTACATTCCATTTACCATATAAGTAGCAATGCAAAACCCGATAGGTGGCGCCGCGTAAGCTATATTTAGAATTTAGGAATATCCCAACCTGGAGTTGGGTACCAGAGCCCCAGATAAGCTGCGTATTTGCGTAATTACCCAATTAAAACAATGGAAAACCAAATTGAAATTAAAATCAAGCGTACCAAAAAGCATATGAAATCCCATTTAAGCAATTATTTAAAAAATATGTGCGTACAAACTGTTTTCCATTATTGTAATCGCACGTTATCTCTGACTTTCTTAGAATCTTTGTCATTCTGTATTCTCCCGGTTAATTAGCGAACCCGTCTAGTAGACGTTACTGGAGTATTTAACAGTATGTCGCTATAGAACAAATAGTAATTTCGTAAACCAGTCCAATATAAAATAAAGTCTAGATCACTATGTGGCTTGGTAATTTTCAAGCGTTTGTGTAAAATGGCGTCCGTCAAAAGAGGTTGTAGAAAGGCAAGTATAAATACATAGCAAAACAAAATTGTAGGGTATTTTGGAATTTCCAAACCATTAGATGGTGACAGGGTTGTTTCGGGAATTATAGAGGAATTAATATATGTATTCACCCGTCAATTCCAATTGTTCACAATGTATTAAACAATATTTTGTCATCAGTAACAAAACCGACGGCAATTGTGTAGTTACTAAAACCGTTAGAGACTAGAAAACTAAATATCCGTGGCTAACTGTCATCAATAATGATGATGATGAATAAATCTGAATCGTGAACTATTCAGCGAAAATAAAACAATCAGTTAAAACATAGAAGTTACAGTTTATGTTTCCAGCGTAAATGGAGTTTCTATGATAGAATTTGCAGCAACTCTGCAGTTCAGGGTGAAAAGGTTCTAGGCCCATTTCCCATGTTTTATCTCGATGGAGGATGAGCCTGGCATGTTCATGCCTGTTAGGCGCCATATAACCTCTCATGTGTTGGTAAAAATTCATGTGAAATAGAAGCCACAACAGAGACTCATACAACACACAACATAAAGATCTGAAAAGTACACTATTGTAAGTACCTATTTGTACTATTTTGTGTTGATACCCAATTAACGAAACATTTGATGAGTGAATTACTTTTTTTTAATCAGTTGTATTTTAAAATACCCAATTGACAAAAATATAGGTGGGTATTTAAGCAGATCAGACCAATTCTTATCTGGGGTACGTCAAATTACGCATCTTTTAAGTGCTAAGACACTAAAAAGTGGAACTTTTTATGTTGAATATAGGAAGAAAACACTGCATACATTACGTAATTGACCTCACGGCTTTTGTTATTTATTGGTAGATGAAAAATAAATGGAAGCGAAGTGCGGTTTTTGGAAGTTCAGTATTAAATCGGATGATTACGCTCTAGTTTATGTACAAATAAAGTACTTCAATAATTAATCTTCAATTGGTTTTATATTTAATCTCACAAAAAATGACGTACTCTTGGTGTATTTGCGCATTTTTCAACACCTGCTAACATCAGAAAAGACAACTCTTGTCATGTGACTGTAATGCGCATGCGTGGTACTACAAACAAGATAGTCTTTTTCGAGTCTTATTTCGGACTAGAAACTTGTTCCCACTAATAATTCTCATGAATTCTTTAGTGAAATAACACTTTAAATATTTCATACACATGTTATCATTCATCACGAAAGAACTTTTGGCTTTTTTAGGCTAATTTACTCATTTTTCAGAATTGTTCAAATTTGACCTTGACATTGTCACGATAAGTCATGTAGGCCATCTAACGCGAGTACTCATTTGTTTACATAGCAAAGATGACGGGTTTAACACCAACTTGTGAAAATAGTAGCACATATTTAAAAGAAAAAGGGAAAGAAACATTTATTTGACACATTACTTTGTAATTAAAGATCTGCATGACTTCATTGCAAGGAAAAAACAATATTTATCAGCTAGGTTGCTTTTTTCAGAAAAATTGATAAAAAGGCTTATTCATTTTGGCAATTGTTGGACACAAAAAATATTTTTTTTGCATGTGGGGTGGTTCATAAACTTACGTTTTTTTCCTCAATGGACTATTTTGATGATACTATTTAGAAAATACTAATCAGTTTCCCAATATTTTCTAATTTGAAAAATGCGTTTGCATTGCTAATATAAGGAGATAACGTGACCAGATATTTTGAGAAAAAGCGCATAGGTCTATGACGTCATATGCATGCTTTCCATGCAGCAGACTCGCTTTTTTTTTGCAAGGTTTTTCGATGTTTTTAAATGAAAGTATCCTCGGCCTCTTAGTTTTCGCACACTTAGCGATAATTGGTATCATAATATCAGTGAAAAGTATACAGTTAACCTAATAAGATGCTAGATGGAATAAACTATTCAGTCTGCAGCAAAAGCTACCTAGACAATTATCAAATTTAATTTACTTTTCATCTGATAAGTTTGTAAATGTATGACCTACATATTTTTTTCTTACGGTAAGCGGCTTTAGTTTTCGCACACTTAATTTAATTAGTTTTTTCCCCCCAAGATGCAGTGTTTTCATACGGGTAATTTTATGCAAATCAGTTAACCTAATTTTATGTAAAATTGCCAACACAGAAAAAATAGCAAAGTATCCACTATTATTTCAATTTAAAAGAAGAAAACAATGCCATGTATTTGCTTTGTGTTGTTTTAAAGAAAAAAATACATTCATCATCTCGGAAAAGAATAGTTTGTAAATTGTTTACATCTGCTTTGTTCAAAACATGGCAGCCAATTTAGGTCACATGTCAGTCACGAAAGTTTTGGGGCAAACGGTTATGAAATAACCACTTGCCAGATGGCTTTTTTACATAAACACCGATATTGCGTCATCGTTTTTTGCAGGTACCCGCCATTGACTTGACCCAATTCCATTTCTTATTTACGATGAAAGATTTGATGAAAACGCAATTTGTTGATGGCTACAAAAAGATAAAAGATCAGATCCATATAGTATTGCAAAATAATATTAATATTCCTGAATTTTATTTTAATGGAAGGTATTTAATGATAAATACACCGCTAGATGGAGGAACATGCGAAATAATAATGTCCGTAGAGCTGAAAATCGCTTCAATTTTCTTTTTGATGTTTTGAACTATAGCCTTAGCAGACGGACAACAAAAGGGATGACGGAATTCAAACAAAAAACGCGCGCATACGTCATTTCCTGAATCGTCCGAAATCACAAGGTGTGCGAAAACAGATGGTTCGACGATATTAAATGTGATGATTAAAATTCTTCATAATACCAAGTTTTATGAATTCAAGTGAAAATAAAATAGAAATAACACATAAAAAGGACATTCACTTCACTTTGGTAAGTTGACAGTTGAACATGCACCATTTGTAACAAAAAACACTGGGAAGTAACAGCGCGAATTCGGATATTCCGGTTTACACCGGCGATCAGTACCCACCGGTGAAAGGTACCATGAGTTGCGACATTTTGCCGATATGTATTTGTAAACATTAGCGTGAACTTCGGGTATAAATTGTGAGATTTTAATCACAGGTAGGTGGCGCTTAAGGTGATGTCATCAAAAATAGTGTTTACCGCGATATTAAAGAACCCGCGATATTAGGAGAAACCACTAGATTATAAATCTAAATAATCAGATTTCCGGCTGCTTTTAATAAAATCGAGGGTTTTTATGTATGTGTATTCGTATATTTATTTCAGATCACGTCTTTATCATTCATATGTGTTTCTTCGCTAAACCAATGACTTACCCAACATCTAAAACTTCATCTCAATTACAATCACTTTTCAAAGACGCGCGAACATTTCCGGAAGTGACGCAGCGGGGGGTGATACTATTCCCCGGTCGATTTCCCGGTTACTTCCCGGTTAAAACCCGGTTGAAAAGGGGTGTCAAATGTGATGAGTGTGTGGATGTTTCAGATGTTTTAATGACATATATGTCTTATATATGTATTCATTTTTCCATAATCACTAAAAAAAATGTTGAGAAAAAAAAAGAAAGTAGTTTAATTAAGTGTTGAATATTGGTGTTTTTTCACAATAATTTGACTGGTTTTGGCAATTCCCGGTTCAGTTTCAGAGACAGTTAAAGGATAACAATGCCTTAATAGTTCATTATTTATTGTTTTATTTCATAATATATGGTATTATTAACTTATAACAATAATAAAAATGGAAATAAAACAGAAAATAAACGTTTTATTGCTTTATTTCCAACACCCGTATTTCGTGTAAGGAAAGCCGTAGAAATTACAGGTGAAGCGTTATTTCTGCACGTCGTGAGAAACAGATTTTTAAAACCTTATATCCAATGTTGTATTAATTATATTGTATTATTTCAATTTTACAGCTTGAATGCTTTTGTCCACTTAAATGTTAATGGGTATGAAACTGTATATGTTATTGAGCCTGAAACTCTTAGTCGTGAGAAACAGTACACTATAGATTCAAGAAAACTAGATAGATCTACATAGATATTATCAGTATGTAAAACACCACATATCGAAAATATGAATTGGTTATGTTTTACAGTGACATATAATTTAATTATAGTTTTTTGCAACAAAAATGAATGAACTTTTTAACAGGAGGAAACCTCAAAATAGTAAAATATAGCAAGTCTTCATATATGTAGCTATACATTTGTATGCGACATACACACAATAGAATACAAATAACATTATATATAAAAGTATGTGTATGTAGTACACGGATAACAATACCGTAGAGCTAACGTAACTGTAATTCGAATGATTATAATTAAACTATAGGGTTTTTATAGAGACAAGACGGACAGGTCCAGTATTCTAACTTATTTTGGGAGACACATTGTGTATGATACCATTTTTTACATTTTTTATTTTGACATGAAATAAGGTCGTCAACGAAATCAGGCTGTCTACAATGGCACCATAACTGTATATTTATTACCTTTGGGTTAAAACAGGACAGACTTAAATTTCTTCCACGTATTGGTTCTTTTGGGAAAGGTGTTATGCGTCCCGTTTCCAGACACTCAATTAAATGAGGACGCATTGCAGATACATTATAAATATTTCTAAAATTAAAGGAAAGTGGAAAGTGACAAAACTCTACTACATTCGCGATCGCGAATAAACCGCAATCATAGGAATTTGGCTGTTGTTGAACCCTAGGAATTTTTATGTTGATAAACTTATCATTTGAAGACGCATATATTTGTGATAACTGAGTTTTTAAATTTAATTTGATATCTTTAAGGCGTTCTCCGAAACTATCAATATAATAAACAAAATCTCTGTCTGGAACTGTTTTAAAACTCATGATCCACTGATTTGATCCATCAAAATTGAATTAACGGCTGTCATATGCTTATCATTTAACCAATCATAATTTGTAATTTCGTGTTTATCCGATATTTTTAGATCTAACTCTTTTAACCACCAGTCGTCGTTTATTTGCGCGGAACTATTATTTGTATTATCAATTGTAATTATTTCTTCGCCGCTTTTTTCGGGAGACATTTCAGGTAATACTAACTTCCGTCTCTTATTATTTATTGAAATATTTTCTAAAGGTGACTCTTTTCGTTTTTTAGAGCTAGTATTCTTATAAATGCACGTTTCTGTTTTTATTGGTGTTGAAGAATCGACCCCAAAATTAAGCCATATTTCTGCATCGTTAATAAGAGTAGTTTTATTTGGAGATTGGTTCTTTTTTACAGTTGAAATGGCAATTTTACGTTTACTTTTGGTCGTTGTGACATTAACTATTTTGGATGAATTATTTGGCGTTGAAGAAATGGGTCCAACAAAATTGTCCGTATTTACATTATCGTTTTTTTTATTAGAATTATTTTTTGTAGATGACATTTTCATTGATTTTGGAGTGATATTTTCAAAAGTGATATCTTCTTCTAAAATGATAGCTAATTTTGAATCCGGTGCTGGAATAACTTCATAATCAGAGGGCTTAGGCCTTTTTTGACCTAATCTTTTTTGGGAACGTGGGCGGTTTTTATATCTCATCAAACTTATTAATTTCTTTTGCTTTTTTTCGTTTAATGTATGCATTCCTATAATTTTTTTGGCAGCTAAAATATGGTAACAAGTATCGGTAGATAGACATTGACATGTTTCTTTAGGGAATAATGTAACGGCGTATTTATTTCCGCCAGTACCTTCAACAATAAAAGCACTCATTTCAGGGACACATTTAATACACTCGTTTTTAATTACACTTTGTGCAATTGATTGACTGATTGATTGATTGATTGATTGATTGATTGATTTGATTTTGTACTGAACGAATATAATACAATGTCATTGTAGCAGAGCCCTAAAAATACAACCTATCATAGAGAGAGAAAGAGAGAGAGAGAAAGAGAGAGAGAGAAAGAGATTTCTTACTTTGGATTTAGCTCCAGAATGTCATTAAATAACGTCTGGAACTTCGACAGGAGACTAGATGCGTCGTCTGCTGGAAAGTTGTTGATGCCTGTGTGGACCACAACAGTCTGAACAGAGATATCATAATGTACATCAGTGTTACTGTGTGTTCAAAGCAAATTGTTTTATTCTTCTTCTTGTGACATTTAAATCTCAGATGGAATAACGAAGTAAATTTGAAAACTTCAATAAACAAGCAGATTTAAAGTGATAGTTAAGGTTGACGCGTGTCAGAGCACAATGATTATACATGTGTATTCTGGCCTGTCTGAAGGTGCGAATTGTCCTTTACAATATACAGCAAAATCATTTAATCCCATTACTGTAATCGAACCGGTAATAATAGACACACTTATCTAGTTAAATGAAGCTGTTAATGTAGCAGGGACACGCGACAATCTTCAATCTTTAAGGTCTTATTAATAGGAATATCATAATATATCCTATTCTGATTAATCAAAGGTATTGAAATATAAATCGAGTAAAAAAGACAACAAAAAATATATATTTATTAAAACATAGTAATATACAGCAACAAATGATTTAATCCCATTACGGTTGACACGTGTACGTTGTAATCCCTAGTTAAATGAAGCTGTTAATGTAGCAGGGACGCGCGGCAATCTTTAAGGTCTTATTACTAAGAATATCATAATATAGGTATTATTAACGGTAATATTAATTGTAAGTAATTAAGTATGAAGAAAAAATGAATAGTAAATATAAAACACGGAAACTTACCGAAACTTTAGGAATCAGCTCTTTTACGTTTGGTAATTCCAACAAATGTTCAACTTTAGATCCAGGAAAACACAAACACTGAACGTCATCTTCGACACATTGATGAAAATAACGCACTTGACTATGTCCTATAATCAAAGTCTTAGGAGCCATTTTAAACTACAGCACTAAACACGATTAACACTAACGCAATTTTAAACTCAAATTAACATTTAATACGCATGTTATATATGGAATATGTAATCTGTTCCTATTGAATATGAAAACCATTTCTATATTTGAAGATTTATATGTGTATTTTCTTTATGGGTGTTGAAATGGGTTACCATGTTAATTACTGTACGGTCGTTTTTTTGTTTACATTTAAAAAAAATATTTTTTGATCAAGACTTGAAAAGGATGTTTTAAGCTTCCGCTTTTAATTACGCCGTCACTTGTACTTTAATCATCACAAACAGAACACAGTCGCACGAACTGATTGAATTAAGTGTAATGTTTTATATTGAGGTACTGTTTGTTTGTCAGCTTAATTTGGTTTCTTTTAAGTTTTCAATTTGAAGTTTGAGGAGTAATTTCATAATTAAACCAGTTGTACACTTAAACAAAGCCATGATCGGGAAACAAACATTTAACACTTTTGAATAACATGTATTGATAAGTACTAATGAAGAATACTAATAATATTCCAACTGTTACATTATACTTTAATGAGAAATTACAATAAGAGTTTCAGGCTCAATAACATATACAGTTTCATACCCATTAACATTTAAGTGGACAAAAGCATTCAAGCTGTAAAATTGAAATAATACAATATAATTAATACAACATTGGATATAAGGTTTTAAAAATCTGTTTCTCACGACGTGCAGCAATAACGCTTCACCTGTAATTTCTACGGCTTTCCTTACACGAAATACGGGTGTTGGAAATAAAGCAATAAAACGTTTATTTTCTGTTTTATTTCCATTTTTATTATTGTTATGAGTTAATAATACCATATATTATGAAATAAAACAATAAATAATGAACTATTAAGGCATTGTTATCCTTTAACTGTCTCCGAAACTGAACCGGGAATTGCCAAAACCAGTCAAATTATTGTGAAAAAACACCAATATTCAACACTTAATTAAACTACTTTCTTTTTTTTTCTCAACATTTTTTTTAGTGATTATGGAAAAATGAATACATGTATAAGACATTTATGTCATTAAAACATCTGAAACATCCACACACTCATCACATTTGCCACCCCTTTTCAACCGGGTTTTAACCGGGAAGTAACCGGGAAATCGACCGGGGAATAGTATCACCCCGCAGCGGGTTAGGCCTAAACCGCGAAAAGGAGTCGCGGAAAGGAGATTGGATACGTAAAAGCATGTGGTGAACCGAGTGGTCAACACCAGAGAGTAAGTATAGGTGTAACACACCCATTGATTGTTGCATTGAGTTGTGTGTGAATTAAAATTTAAATGCCATGTTGTCATTCATATCTGGGCCTAAATTAAAAATGAATAACTTACATTCTCATCACAAATGACACATATGCTGCCAAAAAATCCACAGAAAAATGGGGGTCATGTATCTTCTAAGAAAGAACTTGTCTCATGAATGAATGGTCCCTTTAAAAACATAAACACTGAGATGCCATAATATTGTATTCATACACTCATTTCCATATAAGCAAAATAAATTAAAAACTCACAATTTTAACGTGGCAATGCTTGAAAAATGTAACAAATAGATCAACAATGTGATATAAACCAAAAATAGAACTTTAAATTAGTGAAAATGCATTTTTTTACAAAAAGAAATCAGAATTATTTATTGACGCCATTATGCGACTACCCCAGGCCGACACTTCCTGTGTTGCAATGGGTGTGCTACACCTATAAGAATACTTAACTATGAGTGAATTTTCAAAGCAGCTATTCTGACAAAGCCTAGACTATAACGCATTAAAGAAAGAAAAGTTGTCGCGAATCGACTAAGAATCGATCAAGATATACGCGTTTCAAAAGAGAACAGAGCGGCCGACAGCGACAAAAATCAGCGTACTTTTTTTCAGTTTTAACCTGCCTTAACTGTTTTATAAAATGACATTGGGCATACCTGTACTTGATATAATGGATTAAATGCTTCATATAGTCAATACACATGAAGAAATCAAGAGGTTTAGCTACCAAAACTGCTCTTTGAATGCAAAATGTGCTGATTTTCATGCCAGCATCCAATTTTCAAGGCAATTTTTCACTTTTGGTGGCATCATACCTTAATTTGGTAACACTATATGAATAGACAGGCATCACAAATACTCCGAAATGCAAGTCTGGTACTAGCTTTGTGATTAAAAGCCAAGTTTTAATGACTGGGCAGCATACTCTGCCTTCAGTTCTCTCTGACATTATCTCAGTAAACCCAATTTTAGGGGGTAAGGGGAAGGATTTTGTGGTGTCATACCTATAAAAAAAGGATTTTAAAAATAGTAGTGCTAAATTATGATGACAAATACACATATCTACATGTTGATACCAAACAAGCCAAGTGTTAGTGGAAAATGTTTCTCCAGGCCATCATTTAAAGACTTAAAAAATCTGAAACTCCAAATTACGGCTTTCCGCAGCGAAAAATAGCAAAAAAAATTCAAAACCGGTTTTAAAAGAGTGTAAAGTGTTTTTTTGAAGATAAATAATCATTCCAAAAGGAAAAATGCCAGTTAAGTAAGAATCTTAGAGAAAATGACAATTCACAGATCCCGCCTTATAGGTGTAACACACCCATTGATTGTTGCATTGAGTTGTGTGTGAATTAAAATTTAAATGCCATGTTGTCATTCATATCTGGGCCCAAATTAAAAATGAATAACTTACATTCTCATCACAAATGACACATATGCTGCCAAAAAATCCACAGAAAAATGGGGGTCATGTATCTTCTAAGAAAGAACTTGTCTCATGAATGAATGGTCCCTTTAAAAACATAAACACTGAGATGCCATAATATTGTATTCATACACTCATTTCCATATAAGCAAAATAAATTAAAAACTCACAATTTTAACATGGCAATGCTTGAAAAATGTAACAAATAGATCAACAATGTGATATAAACCAAAAATAGAACTTTAAATTAGTGAAAATGCATTTTTTTACAAAAAGAAATCAGAATTATTTATTGACGCCATTATGCGACTACCCCAGGCCGACACTTCCTGTGTTGCAATGGGTGTGCTACACCTATACTTACTCCCTGTCAACACATAAAATAGAATATGCAATAAATATGGTGATAATACTAAATAGAACTTACAGGTTTTGAGTCGGTTGTTGAAGTGCCGTGTCAGTACGTTCGTGATGTCAATGTCCCGGAAAACCCGTTTAGTCCGTTTAGTCCGTGGAGTCCGTGGATATAGCTCACTGAATCGGCGATGTTGTGAGGCTAACAGCCCGCCGTATGTACCACCAACTTATGAATGAAGGAGGAAGGCGTATACATGCTCCTTTTGATATGGGATTGTAGACGGATGATGCAGGCGACGTCGTTAACAGTTATACACGTCTCACATCACAATTAATTTTCCATAGGGTCCCATTGTAATGTTTTTGTTCGTGGCATAGAGATAAAAAAGATTTTGCAACATGTATTTATGCTTAAATTCTTCATTGATCCAATATCTGCATGCTATTAACTTTTAACGAATATTTACCAGATTGAACTTTTTTTAATTTCATGTTTGCCTGACACCTATAAAAATTTAGACAAAAATACAACCCCGTGGAGATTAGACCCATGATGTGTAAAATGAGGCAGAATTAGCTAGAAATCTTATATCAACATGCATTTTTCTGGGATCTCTTCCTAAAATGCTGTAGATTTAGAACCTGGTAAAGATAAATCAATGTATCCTGTAAAATTTAGAAAAGCGAACTTGTTTTTTTTATCTACCTCCTTCATCTGTAGGGCAGGAATATTCAAGGGAGATAATAGTGGTGTGAGTCCTACATGTACACGGCAAGGAATATGAATGAGTCTCGTTTATCTAGTTTATTATCAGTCTCATCAAACAATAGTTTCTCTTCACTATCGGAGGACAGCAGACCCCCACAGACTAGCTCTGGCCCTAAAACTTCACTATCAACATCAAAATCATAGCATACATATATAATAAAGCTTAAAATACTACACAAACTGTCAAACAATTGTAAATAAGAAACTTGAATTCCAGCACTTACTGCACACGGAGAAACCAGACATAGTCACCGGTTCAGACTCGTGGCTGACCAAAGATCATTTCTCCAAAGAAATATTTCCAACATCTCTTGGTTACTCAGTTTTCAGAAATGACAGAGCCAAAAGTAAAGGTGGTGGTGTTTTTATCTTTGTCAAGAACAACATTCTAGCCACTGAGCAACCACAACTTAAAACGGACTGCGAAATCCTATGGGTTAAATTGCAAGTAAATGGCTGTAAACCTTTGGTGGTTGCATCATATTACAGCTAGACCTCACGAACAAGACTTACAGAGTTTGCTCGTATTGGAGAAAAGTCGTGACCTTGCACGCAAAATCAAAGGGACCCTTTTCATCCTAGGCGATTTTAACTTCCCCAAGTTATCATGGGACCCAGAACACACTCCTTCTCCAAAACTTGGTTGTAACTGATTTGATTTATCCTGCCTGGCATATCAGTTCATGGTTTGTCCTGGCCGAGGTCAATGCCAGACCCAGTATACTCAAAAGAATTAAAAAAAGCTTATTAGCAAAAGAGACAAATTGTACACTAAAGCAAAACAAAATAAATCAGATATAAAATTACAAAATTCTTTCAAGGCAATGAAACTACTAATAAAAACAAAAATAAAAAAGTCACATGATTCATATCTTGAGAACATTCTCAACATTACAGAGCCTAGACAGTCAACCTCTAAAAGTAAACTCTCAACTAAGAGATTGTACTCACTTATTTAAATCTCTAAACAAGACTCACAAAGTACCTCACCACTTAAAGACCCAGTCACAGGAAACTTAAAAACAAAAAAATCTGACAAGGCAAATATATTAAATAACCAGTTTCAATCTGTCTTCTAAAACTCCTCCGCTTTCTTTGAAACAGTCATGTCTTATAATCCTGAGACACTTAAACCCACTACAATATTGTAAATTTCAACAGTCACAATACCTGGAGTACTAAAACTGTTAGCAAACCTAAAAGCTGATAAAGCTGCTGGACCCGACCAGATCAAGCCTGTTGTTCTCAAAGAGCTGAGAAATGAGATAGCAGATATAATTACCATCATTTTAACCAATCTCTGTCCACAGGTACTGTTCCAAGCGACTGGATGCCCCCTATTCAAGAAAGGCGACACCAGTGATCCATCAAACTACCGACCAATATCCCTTACTTGCATTCTTTGTAAAACTCTGGAGCACATAGTAGCTTCTAACCTTTCCTCACACTTCATTGAACATACTATCTTATATGATCTCCAGCATGGTTTTAGAGAAAAACTTTCATGTGAAACACAAATATTACAACTAACTGACGATCTCATTAATAACACCGCCTCTGGAAAACAAACAGATTTAATACTATTTGACTTTAGTAAAGCATTTGACAAAGTTAATCATTCAAAACTGATCTTCAAACTACAGGAGCACGGTGTATGCCCACAGGTGGTCAACTGGATACAATCCTTTCTTTCAGGCAGGAGTCAGACAGTGGTTCTAGAAGGCGATCAGTCCACTGCTGTTCCTGTAACTTCAGAGGGGTGCCCCAAGGGTCAGTTCTGGGCCCCCTACTTTTTCTTGTATACATAAATGACCTACCATCCAATATAAATTCACAAGTTCGCCTATTTGCTGATGATACAGCAGCTTACTTAACTATCAACTCAATTTCCGATTGCAACACACTCCAACAAGATCTCCATCAGCTTGAAATCTGGGGAAATAACTGGGATATGGAATTCAATCCCTCTAAGTGCCAGGGTCTTCACATTTCAAAATCTAAAAACATTATAAAGCCTCAATATTATCTCCATGGCCATACCTTGGAATCTGTCTCACATGCAAAATATCTTGGCGTGGATATATCAACTGACATGAGCGGGAACACCCACATTTCCAGGATCTCTACAACTGCAAATAAAACCCTTGGCTTTCTAAAAAGAAATATCACCACTAAAAACCAACAGGTCCGTCAGCTTGCCTATAAAACTCTAGTGCGTCCACAAGTGGAATATTCATCAACAGTCTGGAGTCCTTATACAATGACCAACATTAATAAAATCGAAATGACCCAGAGACGGGCCATCATATGGGTAAAGCACGACTTCTCGCCTTACTCAAGTGTCACTGCTATGCAGGAAAGTCCGGGCTGGAGAACGCTTCGCTTGAATACAGGAGACTTGATGCAAGACTTGTTATGTTCTTTAAGATCTACCATGGTCATGTTGCTATTAATTTGCCTAATTATATTCAGAAACCCCTCAGAATGACAAAATCAATGCACCAAATTAAGCTTTAGGCAGATCCAAGTCTCCAAAGACTATCAGAAATATTCTTTTGTTCCACATTCAATTGCACTCTGGAATCAACTGCCAAGTCACATTGTGACCATCCCAGGCCCTGATCTTGATTCGTTCAAGCAGGCTGTGGCTACAATCCAGTACTAGGCCAGCGCACTGTTTTTATCTTTCACCTTTTATCTTTCACTTTTTAGTCTCACTAACCTAACATAACACATCTTGTTTCCTTTCTCACTATTGATAATAAAACCCTTTATTGACAGTTTTTATCCTCTCACTTCTTACTATCAGTGTGCACTTATTCCTGCCTGTAACACTTGAAAAAGGAGTCGGCAGTACAACATAGATAGTTAGGAATGATGTTGTAGGTTTAGTTAATTGGTTGTCACACTTTTGTAAGAACACCAGTGGGTACTGTTACGCAATTAGTAAACTGTGTGTTTAGCTGATGAATATCCTGTAGGTTGATGCAGTGTTCGCCTAAGTTTAGACGATGTAGTTGGAGTAATATGTGTTATTATAAGCGAAATATGAAATGACGAGTCGAGTGCTTAATGGGACATGTAAAGGATGGTCAGATACTGAAATAGTAGTTGAGAAGAAAGTTTATATGCCACGTATTTATGTTGTTAATTTTAGGTAAGTTTGTCAAATTAACGGAACTACTCCAACAGAAAAAGCTTCACCATACACGACATAATGTGAAGATTTATGATAGTGACAATTTGGTGAAGCATTTAACGTTGTGACTTACAAAAGGAAACCAGGAGCATTAACAACTCTACATTTGTTGTTTTAGTCAATTCTTACACACATATGTAGCCCCCCCCCCCCCCCCCCCCACCCACCCACCCCGAAACCCCCAACGCACTCCCGCCTCTGACCCCATCACCCCCAACCCCACCCCGCCCCAGACTTGATTTTTTTTTTTTTACATATTTCTTTGTTGTTTTAGTCAATTTGTACACATATTTGTTGCCCCATCCACCCCCACCCCAATCCACTCCTGCCTCTCACCCCCACTCCACTCCACACCACCCACCCCACCCCACCCCACCCCACCCCACCCCCACTTGAAACTATTATATTTTTTTTTTACATATTTCTGTGTTGTTTTAGTCAATTCTTACACATAAATGTTGCAAAACTCCCCGCCCCCCCCCCCCCCCCCCCACCTCTCATCCCATCACCCACCCCCACCCATATATGTTGCAACCCTCCCCCCCCCGCCTCTCACCCCCCAACTTGAAACTATTATATATTTTTTAAATATTTCTGTGTTGCTTTTGTCTATTCTTACACATATATATTGCACCCCCCCCCCCCCCCACCCCTTACACTCCATCCCACACCCCACCCCGCCCCACACTTGGAACTTTTATTTTTTACATATTTCTTTGTTGTTTTAGTCAATTCTTACACACAAATGTTGCCCCCCCCCCAACCCACTCCCGCATCTCACCCCTGCCCACCCCCCCCCCCCCCCCCACCCAACCCTCACTTGAAAATATAATTTTTATTTTTATTTTTTTTACATATTTCTGTGTTGTTTTAGTTAATTCTTACACATATATGTTGCAACCCTCCCCCTCCCCCGCCTCTCACCCCCATCACCCCACCCACCACGCCCCACACTTGAAACTTTTTTTTTTTTTTACATATTTCTTTGTTGTTTTAGTCAATTCTTACACACAAATGTTGCCCCCCCCCCAAACCCACTCCCGCATCTCACCCCTGCCCCCCCACCCAACCCTCACTTTTGCAACCCTCCCCCTCCCCCGCCTCTCACCCCCATCACCCCACCCACCACGCCCCACACTTGAAACTTTTTTTTTTTTTACATATTTCTTTGTTGTTTTAGTCAATTCTTACACACATATGTTGTCACCCCCCCAAACCCCCAACGCACTCCCGCCTCTGACCCCATCACCGCCACCCCCACCCCGCCTCAGACTTGATACTTTTTTTTTTTTTTTACATATTTCTATGTTGTTTGAGTCAATTTTTACAGATATATGTTGCCCCATCCACCCCCAACCCACTCCTGCCTCTCACCCTCACCCCCGCTCCACACCACTCCCCCCCAACCCACCCCACCCCACCCACCCCCCACTTGAAACTATTATATATTTTTTTTAAATATTTCTGTGTTGCTTTTGTCAATTCTTACACATATATGTTGCACCCCCCACCCCTCAAACCCCATCACACCCCACCCCGCCCCACACTTGGATTTTTTTTTTTTTTTTACATATTTCTTTGTTGTTTTAGTCAATTCTTACACACATATGTTGCCCCGCCCGCCCCCAACACACTCCCGCATCTCACCCCCACTTCCCCACCCACCCAACCCTCACTTGAAAATCTATTTTTTTTTTTTTTTTTTACATATTTCTGTGTTGTTTTAGTCATTTCTTACACATATATGTTGCAAACTTCCCCGCCCCACCCTCCATCCCGCCTCTCACCCCCCTTCCCCCCCACCCACACTTGAAACTTTTTTTTTTTTTTACATATTTCTTTGTTGTTTTAGTCAATTCTTACACATATATGTTGCCCCCTCCCCTCAGCCCCAACCCACTCACACCTTTCCCCCCGCTCTCCCCCACACCCCACCCCCCCACTTGAAACTTTTTTTTAACATATTTTTGTGTTGCTTTTGTCAATTCTTACACATATATATATATGTTGCCGCCTCACTGCCCCACCCCATCCCACTGCCCCCATCCCCCGCCCCCCCCCGCCTCTCACCCCCCACCACACTAGATTTTTTTATTTATTTTTTACATATTTCTTTGTTGTTTTAGTCAATTCTTACACATATATGTTGAAAACTCCCCCGCCCCAACTCACTCCCGCCTCTCGCCCCCTCTCCACCCCACCCCACCCCAACCCCACCCCACTTGAAACTTTTTTTTTTTTTTTTTTGAATATTTCTGTGTTGCTTTTGTCAATTCTTACACATATATGTTGCCCCTTCCCCCCTCCCCCCACCCCGCCTCTCACCCCGCCCCACTTGATTTGTTGTTTTTTTACATATTTCTTTGTTGTTTTAGTCAATTCTTACACATGTTGCCCTCCCCACCCCACGCCTCTACCCCATCCCCACTCAAACTCGATTTTTTTTTCTTGTTGTTTTTGATATAAATTTGTTTTACTAACCCTCCTACCACAAAACGAAATTAGGTATTTTATTTTTTCAATAGGGAATTTGATAGTTTATTCTTTTTACCTCCTCCCAGATTTAAATAGAACATTTCATTCCCTTCCTTTAAATTAAAATTAAACTATGCTTTACCATTTTTTTTTTTATTTGTTTCCCTTCCTCCTGCAGCAATTCTCTGTCTTGATGGTTCGTAAAACAAATAAAAAACCCGGCTTAAATGTGTTATTGGTAGTACGTAAATATTGCAATCCTGTGAGGGTGACGGTGAATATTTGTAAACCTACTAAGGTTATTTGTTTTATTATACTGAAAAATATGTTTGAAAAAGAAATTTGGTCCTGCTAAATATTCCTTTGAAATAAAACAGGAGAAAACATTGTTACTAATCTGTCGTTCCAAATCACTATTCTCAGCACCTAGCTAGAAAATAAATTTCTGCGGATGGTTCTTTTGTGTTCCTTCGAAATCTTCAGCTGTGAACTCGTGCGTAAAATGTTCAAATGATCTTCAGAAGGTTGTGCGAACTGTGTTCGCCATTTTAGTAAATGTTCACTGATTTTTATTTGCATATGTATATACATACCATGTTCAGCATAGGACATTGCTTTGACTTCACAATCATAAGACAGTACAAATTATACTGGGGTGACATTACAAAAAATACTATCATTCAGTGACTCACTCCATGGAGACATTACAAGCGATATAAGATATTACAAAAATGGGAAAATAACAGTATTTAACATTGGTGTTTGACATTCATTATTAATAAATATTAAATATGATATCAGTGGTCATGGTAATAATAAATTTAGCATGCATAGGCTAGCTCATGGTAGTAATACATGGGGTATTTAGTGGTCATGGTAGTAATGAATGGAGTATTTAGTGGTCATGGTAGTAAGTTAGAAGAGCAAAAGGGGCTCACATAGAAAGCAGACAAGGACAAGCATAACTAAAGATTAAAACTAGCACATGGAGTTCCATCCATCATATATGGAAAGATCCATATTAAACAAGAGTTGTAAAAAGGACAGAATGCTCCACTATTCAAAGTCAATTTTAAACAAGGCCACTGACACTTCTGTTTAGGTGGTGGTGTGGTGTGTAGGGGGTGCGCAGAGGTGTTGGTCAGTAGTGTTGGTAAATCGGCTGAAAATTCATGATCGATTATCTGAATATTTAACCGACCGATGATCGATCATTATCCATTAAACATGGCTGCTATAAAAGACAAGTGTAAGCCTTTTTCAGACTAAAATGAAAAAAAGAATCACATTTCAAGTATGTTCTGGTAATAAAATAACAGAATAAAGCTGACCAACATATATTTTAAAAAATAAGTTGTGATAACCGCTATCAATATGTGATTTCTTGTTGCACAATTATATCTCATTTTATTTATTGTATACTTTAGTACAAGAGAATGAAATAAGCCATAATTTTCAACAACCGAGTAAGTCGATCGTAAACATTTTTAATCGAATAATCAGATCAAAAGCATAATGATTGATGATAGATCAAATCGATTAATCGGAACAACACTATTGGTCAGTAAACGTATACCAAATATCGAAGAAAGACCTTCAATACCCCAAGAATGAATATAAGGGAGGGTGGGGTGGGGGTGGGGGGTGGGGGGGAGAGAGAACAGGAGGATGCAGACATGGTAACTGAAGAGAAACCAAAAGAATATAACAAATATTTGTCTATTTATCTGTGGGGATGGTGGTGTAGGAGTGGGGAAGGTGTGGGCGTTTATGGATCTAATGATATTTACAGGCTTGCCATTGTCTTTTGATGTATGCAGTGATTTTCATTGAAATATATGAAGCTGCTTAAAAAATGTTAACTGAAATTCTAAGTTGAAAAAAACAACATCATCTGGCTAAAATGAAATAAAAAGTTATGAAACATGTGTCTGTAAGTGTCCTTGATGACTCTGAGTGACACTTGTCAATCTCCTTTGACAGAGATATATGGCTAGTGGGTATTGAAATAAATGGATTGCCAGAAAATAAAATAAAAAGTCTACACCTTTTCTAAAATACAATACAGAACATATTTATCCAGAAAAAGGGCCATAATTTTGCTAAAATGCAATACAGTGTTATGGAACATGTGTCTACTAGCATCCATGCTTTACTGAAGTTGTGTTAATAAGTAACAATCACCTATTGGCATTCAAGGACTTGCCTAAAAACTTTAACCAACATTTTGAAGATGAAAAAGTAACATAACTGTGCTTAAATGCGATACAGAGTTAATATGAACATGTGTCTACTAGCGCCCGTGTTATTCCAAGCTTTCCTGAAGTTTTGTTGATGTACGACTTTCAGTTGTTAAAATATATGGACTTGTCAAAAAAGAACATTTAAACCAGATATTCAAAGTAAGAAAAGGGTCATGCTAATACAGAGTTATGGAACATGTGTCTACCAGTGTCATTGATGGTACTGATGAAATATTTCAAGTTTCACTGTCCATTGGTTGCTGAAATAATTGGACTATTTTTTTTAGTTACTACAACTGAAAACCAACGTCGACGCAGATGTTGAGTAAATCTACAACGGCTCTTCTTATTCTACGAATAGTAAAACTTGAGAGAAAAAAAATTCTGGCTTTCAAGTTGACGGGAAAAAAAATCTGGCTAGTGCAATAGGCGAAATAAAAATCGCGGCTTTAAAGAAATGAAAAAAATAATCCGTCTGAAAGGAAAATCCCAGGCCCACCCCCTGAAATCAAAATGGTCGGTCCCTAAATGATTATTGATGAAACTTGACATTTATTGAACATTTTATCAAGAACGTCTCCTGCATTTTTTATACACCAAATAAAGAGTTTTCATAAGTTTTATCACAATATAGTTTAACGTGATCTTTAACGGCAGTAAAACAAGAAGTTAAAAGTTTGGAGATGTTTGTTGTGGTGCAGGCACTAGAATTTGAAATAAAGCGAGCCTTATGCGGATTTTTATGTAATTTAGGAATCCAGTACATAGTAGGCATTTTCTTTTGCTGATCGTTTACACCAGCCTTGGAAGTAGTGCACCGAGTGATATGTGCGGAAACAACATCATCCTCAGTAGAATTAATTGGAGTATACGAATTGGTGCTGCCGAGTTCCAGAGATAAAACATTGACGTAATGTAGGCGTCAAACAATAATTACATTATTAGCTGCTTTATCTGCAGGAACTAAAACAAATTTATTATGAAATTCCTGAATTCCCGATTTTTAAATTACGAAAGGAAAACCTAGGTCTCGGAGGAAGTAAAGAGAGGTTAGCATTATAAACGTTAATACGTGTATCTATAATTTTAAGAGTAGAAAGCGAGTTTGGGTCCGCATGTTCTCTACGACACCATTTTATACTAAAATCTTCAATGGAGTTGGCGATCTGGGCACGACAGGCATTAAAATCAATAGCTGAAAGTAATCTATATTTAGGACCTGTCGAAAACAAATGCCGAATACGTTTATCAACAATATCAAAATTACCAGTGACGACATGACCTGCTGGAGCATAGCAAAATTTTGATGTGTTGCAATCACTTCCTTAGGAGTATTATTTACTATATCAAGGTCAGAAACTATATTGTTTGCATCTGAGAGGTGTTCACGTGAAACCTTGGACTAAAAAATGTTAATATATATTGTATATGTAATTGTAACTGTTAGTGGATTCGTTATGAAGTACTTTTATAACTAAGTATATGTTGATGGAGCAACATGAATCAACATTAGGCAATATGTGAATCGTATGTACCTAGATGCTACTCAATACATATAATAATAATAATAATAATAATAATAATAATAATAATACATACATACATACATACATACATACATACATACATATCGTTGCTTATTTGTTTATTTGGGGAACAGTTTTTCAGTTAAATGGCTAAATCAAAACACGTTAATAGCTAATTCTTTTTTAGCTTTATATATATTTACACAGCTTTAATACTACACGAGGCCAGCTAACGAAGTTATCAAAATACTCCACTGTAAATAGCTAACGGTTACAATGGCACCTTGGAAATCTACTATTATTATTATTATTGTTATTGTTCTTATACAGAGGGAAGCCAGTGGGGGCCGGACAGAGATTTTCTAAATTATAATATATATATTATATTAAGGCCCCCACCCCCCCCCCCCCCCCCCCCCCCCCCGACCACTCCCCACACCACCACCACACGAAAAATCTACACCCGTGAAAATCGCAAATGTGTTTGGTTTTTATTGTTAAAACATTTGGTCTAAGTAAGACTCTCTCCCCACGCCTCGATGTAAAATCCTGGATCCGCGTATGTGGATCCTGGGATCACATCTATCAAACTCGAGTTAAAAATGTTTTTGCTTTTTTAATTATGTTATTTTTAACTTTCGGGTATATATTAAAGCTTATTCGCATCACTTAGATTTTAAGAGAACCTTACCTGTACGCGCAAGTATTCATGGGTAAATTATTATTCGGCGGATAAATTGGATTTACGACATGTATGTAGATCTATGGTAGCGACGCTCGACTTATTATGTGCGAGTGCAATTTTTAATGTGGGTTATGAGATCAATCCTACGAAACAGTTATAGTAATATTCAATAATGGTTGGTGTGTTATGTTTGTCAACGTAATTATTTTGTGTTTTATAGGCTAAAAGTTACAGACATTGTCCCTTTAAGAGAATTAAAAAGTGCAAGATCGTCCAACAATTGCAATAAAAACCCGAATGTCATGGGTGGGAGGTGGTATTATTACTTACTTACTTACTTACTTACTTATTTGGTGGTAGCTGGTATTTTAGCCGACTCAGTAGGGGTCAGCTCTCAATTTCCTTTAAAGGAAGCAGTACTTGGCGTCGGTAAGATCATTCCATAGTGGTAATTACCCGATTGCTGAAGACATTTTTCTGATGTCTGTACGACTGAATTGTCTACTTAACTTAAAGAGTATGTCCTCGTAAAGAATTCTCAGATAATGAATTAATGGTGTTTTACGGCACGTCGACACATAAATAGGTCATATTGTGCGCAAAAACTGATGAAAGATGAAGAAATGAAGGATTAATTAAAAATTAATGTAAATATAAAGAGATAAAACTATTTACAAATAAGGGATGATATGGTATTAATATAAACTATATTATGTAAATCAACAAATGCCCGAAAACGGGTATATAAAGAAGTAAATATATACAAGAACGTATTATAATGATTTATATAGTCTGACTTCCTTCAGGAAATCTAAAACTAGAGTAAAATATATAGTATTAAATAACTCGGTCATAGAATTAACATTGTAGTACCTTTGATGCATAGGATCAAAGTCTACACATTCCAGCAACATGTGTTTGACCGTTAACGGTGAAAAGCAGGGTATACATTCTGGTAATTGCTCACTTTGTAATAAATTTGAATGAGTATAACGTCTATGCCCTATCCTGCATCGGGCTAGGACAACTTCCTCTCGACGAATGGGTCTACTAGAAGAATGGCATTCTCCGAGTAACGGTTTAATTGAATGGAGTTTATTGTTAACTGACAAATCCCAAGCGGTTTGCCAAGAGTTACGAATATCTGTGTTAATACAACTTTTAAAATCAGTATAAGGTAATTTGGTATTAGATACATGTAAATATAATGCTGCTTTAGCAGCACTATCAGCTCTATCATTACCATGTATTCCTACATGGCTTGGAAGCCAGCAGAAAATAATAACATTATCAATTATAAGAGAATTGTAATTCTCAGATAAGGTAAAAAGCGTATCTGGTGGAGTTTTATAATGTCCATGCAGAAATTTATATACATCAATAAAATCAATAACTGTAATAAAAATCGACTATTTTTGCGGTGTCCACCCAATATTATGAACAGTTAAAATCCAATCAGGAAGGTGAGGGCGGAGTGTGGGGTGGGGGTGGGGGGGGTGGGGGGGGGGGGGGTGGGGGTGTCCTCCCAATATTATGAACAGTTACAATCCAATCAGTGTTTGTTGGGTGGAGTGTGTGTGGGGGGGTCCACCCAATATTATGAACAGTTAAAATCCAATCAGTGTTTGGGTGGTGGGGTGGGGGGGGGGGGGGGGGGGGGGGTTGGGGGGGGGGACCCTGATTTTCAAACTTTTCAGACCTAGTATTGAAGTTAACATTCTAAGCACGTTTGGTGAAGATCGGATGATAAATGAAAGACCTACAGTTTTAACAAGAAACATCACCTTTCTTCAATACAAGGGCCATAACACAGCTGTTTCTGCTCAGTATCGAGGTATGTAGTAGGACTCAGTTCTGATATTAGCCCTCCCAAAATGTAAACGGGCATAGATTTCTTTCGATTTCAAGACTTTTGAAGGACACATCTCGGAAAGTAGTAGATAATCAAAGTACTCAGTTGTGGGTGTAAATAGATAGATTTATTAGCGCGTTATACGTTCTGGTCATAGAGCTAGCTTAAAATACTGGTTAACCGGCTATTCACCCTGCAATTAAGGTGTCCGGAGTTCAAACCGCGCTGAGAGGACTCATTTTTCCTCCTCCGTTTATACAAACAATACTGATGTATAGAAATTACTCTGTCTATCTATTGATACTGCAATACCCCCTTTCGAAGAATATGTGCAGGTTTCCTGGGTAGAACCAGTACTAAGCAATGTGGATTATTTATCTTGCTCAAGGATAGATAACATGGCCATGGCGAGGATCGAACCCACGACCTTTCGATCTGAAGTTCGGCGCTCTACCACTGAACCACGCACTCAACTCTGCTGTAAAAGAAAGTAAATTGATGTATAATGATATATCTTCATTAGGCTATTTTTGATAAGGAGATTTTGATAGATAGTAATTAGGCCTATTAAGCTATAGGAAAGATACTCTTTTTCTTTTCTAACATATATGTAATATTATTGTCTCTTTGTGTTTTTTTTGTCTATATATATATTTTTAATAAATTGAAATTGAAAAAGAAGTAATATAAATGAAGATAGAAGGACAAGTTATCTAAATTAAGTAAGTTGGGTTGGGTCGTTTTGCCTCATTCTGCCGAATCAATCCCATTCGGCCATTTAGTTTGACAGCATTTCCCGCGTAAAATAAACAACACATGACCGAGTTCGGAGTAAGTTATGTTCATGTTGTTTCATCATCATCATCTTCATTAATATGACAGTCCGTAAGTAAGCAGATATTGAGCATAGCCAAATAACGGGTATGACTAGATATAGAAAAGGGCCATTTTCACAGAAAAGGACAGAAAATGGTTTGGTGGCACAGAAAAGGGCCGATTAAATGCACAATTTTAAATGTCTTGATTAAAAGTTATTTAAAACGTTTATTAGTGATAATAAACACGATTGACAGTGAAAAAAAATAAAAAAAATAATGTTAATATCAGTAATATATGTTCACATGCTACTGCTACTGGACAGAAAAGGGTTTGTGCGGCACAGAAAAGGGCCGATTAAATGCACAATTTTAACTTGTCTTGATTAAAAAGTTATTTAAAACGTTTATTAGTGATAATAAACACGATTGACAGTGAAAAAAATAAAATAAATATTTTTGATGTTAATATCATTAATATATGTTCACATGCTACTGCTACTGGACAGAAAAGGGTTTGTGCTGGCACAGAAAATGGCCGATTAAATGCACAATTTTAACTTGTCTTGATTTAAAACGTTTATTAGTGATAATAAACACGACTGACAGTGAAAAAAAACAACAACATATTTTTGATGTTAATATCATTAATATATGTTCACATGCTACTGCGAAAAGGACAGAAAAGGGTTTGTGCGGCACAGAAAAGGGCCGATTAAATGCACTAGTAAAGCTTATATTGAATAAAAGGTGATTTAAAATGATAATAAACACTTTATATATCTTTTTTTATTGCTAATAATATCATTAATATATGTATTAATATACAAAAATGCAAATTAAGAGAGCGTTTTGTTACAGATGGATAAATAAATAAATGTAAATTATTCATCAAAATGAATTTACTTTTTTGTTAAATTTATTTATTTATCCATCTGCATCCAGGCCACACCACGAGGAGGCGCTCTTATCATGGCCCACCCGTCCCATCTTCTATATACAATATTTACATCTTATTTACAGTCGGCGTGTAACACACTAGGTATGGTTAAAACCACCCATTACCGACGTTCACAGTCTATATACAATATTTACATCTTATTTACAGTCGGCGTGTAACACACTAGGTATGGTTAAAACCACCCAGTACCGACGTTCACAGTCTTCTTTTCGCACTTGGAGTTTTGGAAGGTGTCCTTGATTTTTCTGCCCTCTTCCGTTTCATCTGATGTGGCTTTCTGCCCGCCGACGGTGTTCTCTGAGTTGTTCTTGTTCCATCAGTAGAGACAACACTATTTGCGTTAGATTTTCCAACATCGGTCAAGAATCGCTTTGTACGTTTATCAACGCGGTCTTGGGAAATTTGCGACCAGTGGTCGATATCTATTTGGTGGTGATGGAATCTGTCCACGAGTTTAAAATTGCCCATATCTCGCAAAGCCCTACATCTTTCTTCAAGCTCTCCCTTAACTATATCGTAAAAGATGTTTATGAATGTGGGCAAGTCTTTGGCTTTCCAGTTTGTTGCGGATTTCAACACATGATTCGCGCTTTCACAATTGTTATTTGTCCATGATGGTTTAATTTTATCTTCTCTTACTGGACCTATTATATGTTTTTGAAGTAGCGGCAGAAGTTTATTTTCAAAGTATGGCCTAAATTTCTTTTCCCCGGTACGCTCGTCTTTTGATTCAATTAATTTCCTTATACTTTCCAACGAACAGAGAATGTATCTGTGTCAGTTTTTTCTAAAAGTCCCGTATCACCATATATCGCCGATAAAATTTCAGTTCTGTCTGTTATTGTATAGCCATCGGAGTCTTCCATGTATTTGATTGTATTTTGTCGTAAGTGTCGCGTGCATAACACGTGTGTACTACCCGGAAAACATCGACGGATAGCATTCTTAAGTGAAAGTTCTTCATCACTGCCTATGGTACGTTTTGTCATTTCCTTGTCTGTAAGATTATCGGCAATATGCACCACAATCGTCCCAGAACACTAATTTTTTTCCATAGTTCCTTTTTTCAACATTTGATTGGTTGTTTACAACGAAATACATCCCATCTTTTCGACCCACTGGTACCTCTTCTAATAGTGCGTGGGGTCCTTTAAGTATATTTATTGTGGAGTCGATGTCCATGAACTTCCTTAATGGACCGGCGACAAATTCTTCAATGTTGCATTCGTCGGTTGTATCTTCGGTGTCAGTATGTGAATCTGCTGGTGAGTGTATGGCTGTTGCAGCGGTATCTGTTGGTGAGTGTATGTCAGTTGCAGAGACATCTGTTGGTAAGTGTATTTCACTTGCCTCGAATAAGGACTCTTCCTGTATTACTGACAACTCCGGTAAAAAGTCATTTGTTGGTGAATTGTGTTCAATTTCCGTGGTTGTCGGTGATTTGTTGTCAACTTCCGGTTGTCGGCAGGTGGTTGTCGGTGAGTTGTTGTCAACTTCCGGTTGTCGGCAGGTGGTTATTGGTGATTTGTTGTCTTCAGCTTCTGTGTGTCGGCAGCTGGTTGGAGAGACAAAGATGGAGTCCACTTCCATTGGCAGCTCTAGACGGTTAAGGGTTATCACTTCGCGTTCAGAACCGACGGTCACCAACGGTACAAAGTGATTCGGGAACCACTCCAGTTTTCTCTTTTGGGTGAAACCGACTCTGTTAGGAGGCGATGTGTTGGTCCACAATATGCTGATGGTCTCTTTCTCCGGAGGGATTCTTTTCTTCGAGTGTCGAGTTTCGATTAAAGAATATCGAGTAGACAAAATCGAGTTTCGAGTAGAGATTATCGAGTTTCGAGTAGAGAATATCGAGTTTCGAGTAGACAAAATCGAGTTTCGAGTAGAGATTATCGAGTTTCGAGTAGAGAGTATCGAGTTTCGAGTAGACAAAATCGAGTTTCGAGTAGAGAATATCGAGTTTCGAGTAGAGAAATTCGAGTTTCGAGTAGAGAAATTCGAGTTTCGAGTAGAAAATATCGAGTTTCGAGTAGACAATATCCAGTTTCGAGTAGAGAAATTCGAGTAGACAATATCGAGTTTCGAATGGAGAAAAGCAAGCTTTCAATAGACAATACCGAGTTCCAAAGTTTAAAGCGATCGCCCATTTTGAGGATGTCGGATATATTAGCACAATGATGAATTATCGCACTTAAAACTCTAATGTTATGTTAACGCCTTTACCGCGAGCAGAACAAAATTATAACTTTTTTATCGCATGTTTTCATAGAAAATATTAATGATCTATTTTAAGTTATGTTTGTTATTCAATTCAACCGTTTTTCTACACAGAAGTAAATCCCCTAAGTATTCTTTTTTGGCATTTGACACGTATGAATTCACGTGACGTAAATAATGACGTATACTAGACGTATATATATATATCGTGTAATTGACATTGTACGTACGCGGATGTTGTTTAGTTTCAAATGTTCGCTGATTCCTTTGAATTTCAATGATTAATGTATTATTTACAAGTTGAGTATCAGGGAAATTGTTCAGTGATTGAATAAAACAATCAATAGATCTGCAGTAAGTTTAATCATGCTACTTTTCCTCCTTGATTTCTATAAGTTAACCGTTTACATGTAGACTCATGAATTTTGGGGCGAGGAGAGGCGTGTGGGTGGGTGTGTGGCAGGAGGTGGGATCGTGCGGGTGGTGGGGGCATTTAGCATTTAGAATGTTTGTAAAACACGTGTGACAGGCCCGTCGCCAGCCCTGAAATTTAACTGAGGCCAATCCCTTACTGTGGTGGTCTGATGGCACGCACCCCCGCCCACCCACCCACAAAACTCCGGATCAGTTTTTATTATTATTTCTACATGCAATTTCTTGCGTGTTAGGGCATATATCCAAGACAAGCTTTTCAGTTTTAAGATATTTTTTTTATCAATAATATATTATTTATCGATATTGAGGTTGTTTATATGTAAAGTACATAGTCACAGATAGCTGTATCAGTGTCGGGAACTAAACATCTAGATCTATATAAATTAAAAAAAAAAAATGAACACGTTATTTGTTGAAAACAAACATTATCCTACTCTCCTTTGCATTGGTTATACATTACTATGTAATATTCTGGAACGAAGTGGTAAATACGTCCTCTGACTAGGGAGTGTAACATTATCCCAGAGTACAGAGTGTTGTAGTTATAGTCTATAACTACAATACTCTGGGATAATTTTTCAGGAAAACTTTAAATGTTTGTTTTCAACAAATAACATGTTCACTTTTAAAAAAAAAAATTATATCTGTTTTTTGTTTCGATCCCAACACTCATACAGCTACCAGTGTACATAGTAAGTACATTCTCTCAATTGTACAGATGCAATGCCTCGGTGTTTTTTCCCCTTTTTTTCCTTCATAAAATGCAATGCCTCGGTATGTCTCTGCGTAGCTAGTGACACCAAATCCAGTTAGGGCACGGTTATCTCCATTTAGAGCATGGCAAAGTGTACTGTTACAAATATTTAGATATGCCAAACTTCGAGTTTCGAGTAGAGAAAGTCGAGTATCGAGTAGAGGAAATCGAGTTTCGAGTAGAGAAATTCGAGTTTCGAGTAGAGAAAATCGAGTCTCGAGTAGAGAAAGTCGAGTTTCGAATAGAGAAAATCGAGTATCGAGTAGAGAAAATCGAGTTTCGAGTAGAGAAAGTCGAGTTTCGAGTAGAGAAAATCGAGTCTCGAGTGGTGAAAATCAGTTTTGAAAAGACAAAATCATTGTAAGAATGGTGAGGAATACGGTAATTATATATTAAAATGTATCTATATAATACATGTAGTCTTGAGTATTTTAGCAGTGAAAGAAGTAAAGTCAATACTAATAATTCTCCTACTCTTTTGAACTCTTCTTTTGTGATTAGTACACTATTTAATTGCATTTGTTAACACAGTCAAGTGCAAACGTCACGCGCACTTATTCTTATGTTTTCATTTTCTTTAGTATTTAGCGTTTGAACTCTCTAGAATAACATGTTCCCACGTTCTAGTAGAGCGTTCACACACTTTTGTAAATCTTTCCTATGCTGTAAAACGTTCCCATGCTTTAACAGAGCGTTACAATGCTTTAGTAAACCGTATCCACGTTGTACATAGTAAAACATTCATAAGCTCTATAGGTGCCACGTGTCCGTTCTCTTAGGAAAGCGTTTGAACGCTCTAGTATAAATGTTCCCACGCTCCAGTAGAGCATTCCCATGCTTAAAGCTACACCGTCCCTATTTTATTTGGTAATAACTCATGAATATGAATGAGTGACGTGTGAAGTAGTTTCAAATCGACGAACAACCCAAAAGCAGAAATCTATGCGTAAAATTTCACATTTTTATTTAGCCTCCGTACAGGTACAGCCTCCGTACAGGTAACATCGATAAATATACAGCTTCAGAATATGTGATAAAATAAATAGTTGCCCGGAATGGGATTTGAACCACAGCCTTACACTTGTAAGTGTTGAAGGCTGTACGCTGAACCACTAGACCACGGCTATTTATTGGTATGTTGTAGCATTTTTAACACTAAATATGCATTACGTAATATCAAGCGCGCACACACAAACTCATCAAGCGCTAAATAACAAGTCGAGATCTGGTTGTTTTGAGGCGAAGTGTTAGTTTCATATTGATAACATACAGTTACTTTACACGTGCAAGTTGGACAACATATTTATTGATCGATCTTGAGTTGCGTTCAAATGTGTTAAGTTATTTTGCCTCATAATAAATGGTAGTTAGTATACTATTTTCTCCAGTAGCGTTATAGTTCAGTGGATAGAGCGCCGGATATGAAATCAGAAGGTCGTGTGTTCGAGCCCCGAAAGAGGCTAACTTTTTTTCTGTGAAAATTACTGTTACCTGTGTATAGGTACGATTTGCACTGGTCGAAGTATATGCAGTAAATGATTTCCTGCTGATGATGATGATTTCTAAGGTTTAAAGTCCCTCTACCATATGAGCCCCCGGGAAGAATCCCCCGTTGGCTCGGCATTATGTCTGGACTATTGCGTGAGTGATTGTGTGTAGTGCTATGTATCTATCTACAGTCTACTTGAAGCAGATATAGTGCTGCCACACTGGAATACCACGCCGTAGTACGTGATACCCCACCCAGACACATTATTCTGACACCGGGTTGACCAGACGGTTTTTGACCAGACGTAGTACTACCCATTATTTGCTTGTCAGGCATGGGTTACAAGTAACTACTCCATTTTTAAAGTCTTTGGTATGACGAAGTCAGGGGACTCGAACCCACGACCTCCCGAATGCAAGGCAGACACTATAACCACTACACCACAATGCTTCGATTTCCTGCTCTATATTTGCTTGTTTAAATACCCGATTTCGACATGAGCTGGTGAACATGGAGTTACAAATAAAGACACGCTCACAAAGAAAAAATTGATTGATATAGAGACTCTGTAGCTTTAAGTAAATATGTGTTCCCATGCTCTAATAAAGCGTTCCAGCATGTAGTAAAGCATATCCACATTCGCGGTGACAAGAATGATCGTATCCTTGTGGCGCTTGATGCGTTGATTTTATCCTGGCCGAATCAGCACCTCATCCTAATGGGTCATACCCATGGATTCACTCACGAAAACGACAAAAATGAAGAATTACAGGCGTAAAAAAAAAAGATACCGTTCGCGGAACACCTATTCATCTAAGATAATTATATATGCAATAAATATGCGACACTTTTGAAACGACTTTTAGAAATAGAGAAAACAAAAAGGCTGTGTCTTCTTTCAATAAAAAGCATTTAATTTCGAGTTTGTCATTTGCTATCTACATTAGACATGCCTTGAATGACACACAGTTTGCTTTTAATTTGTATTTTAATGGAAACAAATAAGGTCAATTGCGTGTACGGCAACGCATCCCGTATTAATGTTCACAACTGCGTTATAAGACCGGCGCCGTATACTGAGGAAAGAAGAGAGCGCATCCTCATATTTTAAGTCAAATATAAGCGGAGAGAGAGAGAGAGAGGGAGAGAGAGAGAGAGAGAGCCAGAGACAGACAGACAGAGACAGAGACAGAAGATAGATTTATACTTATAAAATGTAACCGAGCATATCTCACCAATACTGTATATACATTACAAACTAATGTTTTTATTGTGGTATTTTTAAGTTCGTATATTCATTTTATTTCAGAACCAAACGCAATAGGAAGTCTACACAAACCCAAGTGTTTCGGCAGGTTTTAGTGGGGCGCGCGCCGGCTCCGTTCCCACTCCCACCCCATGGATCCGCACTTGGTTAAATTCATAAAAAAAGAGCAATTTATTCATTTATAACGAAAGGTTATAGGAACGTGTCATTTGTTCGTGAATACTGAACGGACTTTGATTATATGCGCATGCCTCAGGTATTAGCGGCGGAGGAAATGGCTCGCTTAGTAGAGGTATTCACTTGGTGTGCTCTGCATGATCAACATTTTTTTAGAATCAAGAAGAAATGATAAAATGATCAGATGTGGACGTACAGCGGGTTCTTCCGAGCACGTTAAAGATCCATATGAATATATCCGCAAGTAAGAGAAGGGCAGGTTCCCGGATATTAATTATCAAGAGTCAATTATCAATCCCAAACGATCATTGAAACAATCTGTTGTTTTTTTGTCCTGGAGTAAGATCACGAGTCCTCATTTTTTAAATACTTTACAAAATAAACTTGGAAACTTGATGTTACTGTTACAAAGGCTTATGTAAGGGTATTTATTAATATAGATAAAGATGAAAATACTTGGATACATCTCTGCTGCCTCTATAATACCACTGCTGCTAATATTTGACTGTTTTCTGTTGGTAATTTTCAAACTTTTCTCTACTCGAAACTCGATATTGTCTACTCGAAACTCGATTTTCTCTACTCAAAACTCGATATTCTCTACTTGAAACTCGATATTCTCCACTCGAAACTCGATATTCTCTACTCGAAACTCGATTTTCTCTACTCGAAACTCGACATTCTCTACTCGAAACTCGATCCTTAGAAAATGTGAAAACAGTACACATCTTCAACAAGACACGATGAATACATCTGATAAAGGTCCATAGCGCTCTGATTTATATGTCTTTGAATTATTTTCCTTCAAGGTATCAGGTCAACAACAACGAAACGACGGGCGTATATGCTCCGCTTGGCGATGCTCTTGTTTTTTACCTTAATAGACATGGAACATTTCATAAAAAATACATGAAGCCGTTAATCCATAATCACATAATGCAGTCATCGAAGATAGAAAGACGGATGTGATTATAAGATAAAGATGAAAATACTTTATACATGTCTGCTGCCTCTCTAACACCATTACTGCTCATATTTGACTGTTTTCTGTTGGTAATTTTTAAACTTAGATTTTCTCTACTCGAAACTCAATATTCTCTACTCGAAACTCGATTTTCTCTACTCGAAACTCGATTTTGTCTACTCGAAACTCGATTTTCTCTACTCGAAACTCGATATTCTCTACTCGAAACTCGATTTTCTCTACTCGAAACTCGATATTCTCTACTCGAAACTCGATTTTCTCCACTCGAAACTCGATATTCTCTTCTCGAAACTCGATACTTAGAAAATGTGAACCTCGTTACGAAATTATATAGTTTTGTGTTATGCAAAGAGAAAGGTACATGTATACAGAAATATTTATCAAATTGCAAATAATAAGTATTATATAAAATACGATTCATCGCTTACTATATGTATGTATCATGAGACTAAACATAGGTTATAATCTGGGTTTTATTGATAACTATATCATGTGAATCAAACGAATTTCAGAAAGGGCAACTTATCATAATACGAACGGTAACTATCGATTTGAGAAAAGCGAACTACAGTGGGCAAGAAAATTTCTCCATGTTTCCTTTCCTTTTTTTCAAAAAAAGTATCCAGTTCTAAAATCATTGTTGTTGAATGGTTGGTGTAATTGTCGTTGATGAAAGCATAGAATTAAATCGATTAATTCACGATAAACCGTGGGACGGCGCTTTACCATACTCTAACTTCCGATAAATGGAAGTTAGAGTACGGACAGTGTCACTAAGTAATAGATAGAGTC
The DNA here is from genome assembly GCA_037043455.1 of Cyrtodaria siliqua. Lineage (NCBI taxonomy): Eukaryota > Metazoa > Mollusca > Bivalvia > Adapedonta > Hiatellidae > Cyrtodaria > Cyrtodaria siliqua. The sequence goes on from JAWPHD010014623.1 coordinate 38,021, forward strand.
TGGTCTCAGCGAGTTGGCTTATTTAAACACCGAGGTGGGCGTAGCCCATCGAGGTGTTTAAATAACCAACGAGCTGAGACAGACTCTATCTTTTTTGTAGCATGGTATACTTAGTAACACTGTGACGTCATAGTGACCGTACTCTAAATTCCAAAATCCGGTAGTTGTAGTACGGTTTAGCCACGCCCCTTTAGTTTCCCTAAATTAAACGATTTAATGCTCTGCATTCATCAAAGGAAATGTCACCGACCATGCTACAAAACAGATAGAGATAAGCCAATTCTCTGAGACTAGACTGCACATATTACGTAGAACACTGAAGTAGCATTATTTCAAAAGGTTCATATAGGCTGTAACAAAATGCAGGTTTCTAACCTCTGTATTTAAGACGAGATCATTTCGCTATTTAATTCTCAATTAGAATTTCCGTGTTTAGCCTACAAAAACAGCAAAGCGCTGAATTATTTCTAGATAAGATTAATGCTAACAAAGAGGTCATGTGACGAAAATAGCTGTAAATGTGTTAATACTTCTATTCGAGAATCACTCATTATACATGTATACTGAAAAGAAAAAGAAACACGACACGGGGAATTTCCGCATTTCCGCTAAATATTGTATGTACAATATGCTGCTGTTAATCAAATGGTACATGGCTACGTAAGATCTTTCCTTTCCGAAAAAAGACTAAAACAACACGTAACCGGGGCTTTATATGCAATTATCATCCCAGACGTAACACAGCAAATAGTATTCTAGCAAAGTTTCATCACTGACAGAGTACGCGTTTGGCTCAAGCATGTGAGCAAACTTAGGATTCAAAATTTTGCAAACTCTTTAGTTAAATACACTACTGAAATGGCTCAGTTTTTCAAAGAGGAACTTCAACATTTACGAATTTCTTATTACAACGTGTACTGTGATTAAAACGTCTACAGTATCACAGTTGTGTCCTTTCTCAACACTTTTTTTTACAAAACATTTTGGGATTATCTTGGAATATATATGGAATTAATTTTGCAGTACATACAATATATAGCGGAAATGCCCGTGTCGCGTTTCATTTTCCTTTCAGTATATGTATGGTTGAGTATTTTCAAAACTACTATTAATACGGATTTTTATTGTCGAAAATAAATAGCATAACGTTATTCAGACGTTTCAGAGAATACTATTTTGGAAAGGCTGGTTGAGAGCAACGTAATTCCCCTTTAAATGAATTGTGTTTGATTAGTCATTGAAGTATATATCGATCGTTTTATTATTATCTATTAGTATACCGCACTGTAAACACTCCATGTAAAATCTCCATACCCTGCCACGTTCATATTTCACGCTATCACTCTCAACGCGTCATAGCGGATGATAGCGCAAAATATCAACCTGCTACTTTTTGAAAAGCTCAGTTCTAAAAATAGATTTTTGTCAACAACAACAGCTACTTTATTCATTATCGATTATATTAGTTTATTAGGAGTATTTGTTCGGTATAATAAAATAAATATCACATCCTCTTGAGGGCAGTGGATATTATCAACAATGACAATGTCAACCTCGGTCGACATTACATTCTCGTGTTGATACTATCCACTAGCACACTCAAGAGGATGTGATATTTGCATACTATGACATTTGATAAGTAGTTTGATTAATATTGACCTTCAAAAAGGAACTACCTTCTGTCAGAGTTAATAAGATGTAAATCAGGACCTGCTCTAGACAATCTGTAACTGACAAAAAAAATGAACTAAACAAACTGAAAAAGATGTTAGAGCTAAAAAATAATATAAGTTAAAAAGTAAATCATTTATTTTCCATAATGTATACCTTATAGTTTCATTATAAAGACAGTACACTTGTTCAAGAAACGTATAAGAAACGAATATGACGTCTTGGTCACGTGATATGACGTCCTGGTCACATGATATGACGTTTTGGTCACGTGTTACGAAAATAAATACGATTAAGAGGGCACGCGCTGTATTGCTATTCGGATTGTATGAATCATGCGACTTAACATAGGTAATAATCTGGGTTTCATAATTATCATGTGAGTCGAACAACATAAAGGGCAACCACGTCCGAAATGCGGTGTGGTCAGATCGCAAGAATACCTTCTCCCACCTACCCTCAATTTTATTCGTATACAATTTATAAATACCGAAGAAGTAAACATTTTAAAAGGTTCATTAAGGCTGTAAACATGCTGGTTTCTAATCTCTGTAGAGAGTGGCGAGTAGTTAGCATACTTGCTTCTCTTCCCAGAGGTCATGGGTTCGATGGGTGTACATGTGCAGTGCGTCTAGCTTAATATTTGTTGTGGTGAGATGCATTTCAAATGTGTATGTTAACCTAAAGCGATATACATAACGGTCATAGCGATAATTTGAGCAACATTATTAATTTATCGCTATTTACCAAGTCAGAAAAAGAAATAAACACAGATTGTTATAGATTTTTGTTTTTGTTTGTTTGTTTGTTTGTTTGTTTAAATGACCCTTTAAGCTCACTTACCAAGTGCAGCAGGTCACACAGTCACAGGTTTACACATATAAACTGGTACCATTGTATGTATACTCACTTACCAACCGCAAAAGGCCACCCAAAGGTCAAGTGTCAGGTGGTACCACTGTATGTGTACTCACCAACCTCAAGAGATCACACAAAGGTCACAGGTAAGTGTCAGCTGTGTAATTGATGAACATAGTTACCCAAACTGTTCGAAGTCACTTAACTAGTCAAGAAGGCTTAAATATAATTAAATTAAATTGAATATTTTAACGGCTCTTAAACACATTATATGTCATTTAAAGCAACAGAAAAAAGGATGATAATGTTACATGGGAATTAAAGTTTCAGTATCAGCAGAATGCGCATTTGGCTTAAGCAGGGGAGCAAACATAGGATCTCCTAACATTAAACACAATCCTGAAATGGCTTGACTTTTTCAAGCGAAACTTCAACATTTATGAATTTCCTTTAAACAAGTATTCTTTGATTAAAAGGTCTACTACATGACAGGGTTGCCTTTCTCTAATTCTTTTAGCCCCTTTTTGTACTAAATACGTTGATATATATCTGAAATATTATGTGGAGTTAGGTGTGTATATAATAGTGTATATAATAGTGTAGTATAATCAAGATTTGAATATGCGTTTCTTTTTCCTTTCAGTATATATAAAGGTTGGTTTGTGGGCATGGAAAAAAGCCTTGAATATTGTTGTAACAAAAATGTACATCAACGTCACTAGTGCAAAGTTGGACTCGTCTACAGTGGTTATTAAATGTGTCAGCAACTGTAACCTTCATAGGAAAGTATACACTTAAGCGAAGGTAAATCAAATCGAATTATTTATATATACTATTGTAATTGATATCAATAAATATACTAATACTGACATAATTAACAGTATCTTTAACATAAAGGCTACATTAAATTTTGTTCATTGAAACAGGATTCTTATGTTATAAAACACTGATAATGACCTTGATAAAACCAGGGCTCTATATATTTTCATCCCAGATAAAACCAACCATTGAATAATATTGGAATACACTATATTAAATAAAATGGCATGAAAGATAAACGAAGCAAAAGCAAAATCTGTGATGTGCATGTTGGAGTACGTGTGTATTATAATTCAATTTTCATGGCGTCAGCTATTGTGTAAACCGTCCAAAATAATATACCTATACGAATGTCTATGAACCGTGTATATAATTAAGTGGTGACCATTTATAAACCATGTATATAAGTAAGTGGTGACCATTTATAAACCGTGTATATAATTAAGTGATATCGTGTATATAATTAAATGGTGACCATTTATAAACCGTGTATATAATTAAGTGGTGACCATTTATAAACAATGTATATAATTAAGTGATGACCATTTATAAACCGTGTATATAATTAAGTGGTGACCATTTATAAACCGTGTATATAATTAAGTGGTGACCATTTATAAACCGTGTATATAATTAAGTGATGACCATTTATAAACCGTTTATATAATTAAGTGATGACCATTTATAAACCGTGTATATAATTAAGTGGTGACCATTTATAAACCATGTATATAAGTAAGTGGTGACCATTTATAAACCGTGTATATAATTAAGTGATACCGTGTATATAATTAAGTGGTGACCATATATAAACCGTGTATATAATTAAGTGATGACCATTTATAAACCGTGTATATAATTAAGTGGTGACCATTTATAAACCGTGTATATAATTAAGTGATACCGTGTATATAATTAAGTGGTGATAATTTATAAACCGTGTATATAATTAAGTGGTGACCATTTATAAACCATGTATATAAGTAAGTGGTGACAATTTATAAACCGTGTATATAATTAAGTGACCATTTATAAACCGTGTATATTATTAAGTGATACCGTGTATATAATTAAGTGGTGACCATTTATAAACCGTGTATATAATTAAGTGGTGACCATTTATAAAACGTGTATATAATTAAGTGATACTGTGTATATAATTAGGTGGCGACCATTTATAAACCGTGTATATAATTAAGTGGTGACCATTTATAAACCGTGTATAAAAGTAAGTGCTGACCATTTATAAACCGTGTATATAATTAAGTGATGACCATTTATAAACCGTGTATATGAGTAAGTGGTGACCATACCAATTTATTATTTGGACACACTATTCATTATCCCTATAATGAAAAATAAACCAGCCTGGACCTTTAGGCAAAGATCACCTCGTAAGGCGAAATCTCATTCTTAATTAAACTACGCATACACCAAATGCATCGGATATCTGATACTCCAGGCGAAAATGGCTTTTGTCGCGAATAAAGGAATATCTTTCTATTGAGCATAGAACTCAATTTTATAAAACTTACATTCAACCCCATATAGATTATTGTAATATTGTATGGGGAGGTGCATCATAAATACACCTAGATAGAATTTACCGTCTACAAAAACGTGCATGTAAGATAATATTGGACTATAATGTTGAGGATGTAGTAGAAAGCATGGAAGAATTAAAAATATTAACAGTATTTGACCGATCATATCTGCGAAAAGCAAAGTATATGTTTAAAGTATACAGATCTGAAACTCCTCAGTATGTAAATTAAATGTTCAGACGTCGAACAGCAAATAAAAATTACCTGTTTTGAGATCAGAAACAGCCCATAATTGTATCCCCCCACAACCAAAGAAAGAAATATTCAAGCAAAGTATTACGTATTCTGGACCAATCATTTGGAATAGCTTGCCAGACAGCTTAAAAAGCTCGAAAACAGTTGATTCTTTTCATTATAACTTCGTAAAATGGATAAAACAAACCTCATAAAGTTATTAATGTATTACTAAAAACATCTAGACTGATATTAAAGATTGCGAATAATATATGCAAATCTGAAATTATTTGAGTTTAGAATATTTAATTTTCGGTTTGAACATTTTGTAAATATAATACAATAGAATATAGTGGAGTTAGATATGTACATTAGACAGTATGATTGTATGTAAGTACGTTTGAAAGTGTTAGCGTTTAGCTTTGTTTGATTGTTTGTGTGTTTTGTTATTATTGTTGTTTTTTTCAAATAATTAATATCCTTTTTTGTTTGTCTATGTTTTCAGGTATCTACATATATGTTATGATTTCTTTTTTGATTTTTTTTTGTGTGCATGTTTTATGTTTCTTAATTATTATTATTATTATTTGTGAGTTTGATTATTTTGAAATCTAATGTATGAGCAGGCCTGTAGACAGAAGCTGAATGGGAGGTGGCTGCGTATACAAGGGGGTGTGAGGCTGGCTGCTGATATCTTATTCTCTTATTCATTATGTTTAAACATGCCAATAAGTATTGTAAATGTGTAAATAATAGAGGGCCACATGGAAGATTAGTTTGCTTACTAAATGTGTATTACCCTCTGTAAATAAAGTCTATTATTATTATTATTATTATTATGATTATAAAGGGGTGATCTCAGTGTTACACAGGTCTAACGTCATTCATATATTAAATCAACCATGTTTTTCATGGTCAGTGTTGAACAGTTTTTGACATTTGCAAAAAGACAACTCACAAAAAAACATCGAGGAAATATACGGAAATAGAGGTTGTATTGTTGTTACGATTGTGATTCTATTGTTGTTATAATGCATAGTAGTGAATATACTAAATTTAAAAGTATTAAAGAGCGTCAATAGCGGCAACATATTGAATATTGGCTTTTGAGTTTACATTTCGAATTAAGTGTTTAAAGTTCATAAACAAACTGTGTTAATCGTTTACAATCTTGTACACTTTTGTTAATGTGAAATCCCCGATTTACATTTGTTTAATGCAAAGGTTCATGTCCCATGTACGGAAATGTATACTGACCCCCATAAAATTCAGCTGAAGTTAACGCCAAAAGTAAAAAAACTGAGATAGTTAATTGTAAAGACTCATTTATAGAACATATACTATATCTGGTAGTATTGAAAATGTATATATAGACGGAAATAAATAAGTTATAAAAATGAGTGTATTATATTTGAAGGAAGATACATGTGAAGTTCTGAGAGTTACTTTATGTGTAGATTTATAGAAAATAGCTATTTATATATCTTACTTGAAATATAACACACTTACTGACACAGTTTTAGGAGTTATTTATGTCAGCATAAGCCAACACATGCACAGCATTGACCTTACTTATATCCTGCTGGCAAAAGAACACACTCAGTCTTGTGCAACTTATCTATTTCATCGAATAAGGTTATGCATATAAAATAACTTAAATAGTGTCACTTATGTCGTCGGGGTCATGTAAACATAACTATGTACAGACGGTTTTTTCTTTTATTCCTTTATTAGGTGACCTATCGATATAAAAACAAGTATTTACAATAAGAATGCCTTAATATTTATCACAGAGTCAGTTAACATATTAGAGTGCATAATCATGTAATGGTTATCCCATCCTAGTTCAATTCCAACATTAACATATATTCTCAATATATCGCATTCTCTATTGAATTTAGACATATAAACAACCGCCGCTATTATTGCCGGGCCTTTGTAAAAGATTTCATCACACCAACATTACAATTAGCATCAAGTCCATGATAAATTATTACAACAAGTTCAACAATGACTTACCATGGATGGATGTATATTCGAGATCTCTTAAGATATATTCTATTAACAGTTTTAGTGCATGTAAATGCAAATACAATCAACAATCTATAAAATGGTGACTGTCCAAGTAAAGATGGCCTAGTGCAAGCGTGTCCCTATTATGCGGAATTCATATTACTATAACAGTTGTTTTAGTCTTAATGCTACACTAGTTGGAGAAAACAAAAAGAATGACGTCATGACAATTTAATACGACTTGGTTAGAGGTACTTAGTTGAAAATGCATCTGTGTTGTTTTTTTGGTGCAAGAAAGTTGCTATAAATTTAAAGGAATACGCATTATAACTCAAAGTAAGTAATGTTTAAGGATAGATGCCTATTACTCTAAAGGTATATGACGCATTTGACAAATGAAATTGTCGCGCTGCTTTCTTTTCAGCCAGCTCTTGTTTATAAATTAAGTTGATAGAATTGTAAATCCAAATTATAAGATTTATTTATGGCTGAAAACAATTATAAAAATGGCTACAAGCTATTATACAAATCGTTTTCCCACTCCAGTCCATTTCATAGAAATACCGCCTTGGCGAATGACTGTGAAGAACGCTTTGTTATTTAAAGCTATATTACCGTGTGAAAATACGGTATGTAGTTGATACCTGCATACTTAATAAGAAGCCTAATAGTTACTTAAAAGGCGTCTCATTCTTTAGAAATGTGTGATTTATAGATGTGATTGCAGTGCAAATAGCCGACAGTCGAGTGTAATACGTTTTTCTGTTTACAGCAGTTCACAATTTCTTTGTTTTTATTTATGTATGTTTTTCATTCTTTTATTGTATACGGGGTGCGAATATTCGCACCGTGCGGCTAGTAATCGCATGATATATCAAAAGTACTGAGAATGCAAGGTTAAATAGGAAAGACTGTATGAATATTTCCACGATTGCTGGACATTTAAAATTTCCATAAATTTGACATAGTTTTAGCCAACTTGGCGATCTTATGCGACCTACATAGAGGGTTGATCCATTCAAAATATATTGTGATCAATTGTCATTAAACTGTTTCAAATCTAGACTAGAAGATTATTTTATGAAATTGCTGATGGATGGACAGATTTGTGTTTAATGGCCAAACTGTCACTCAAGATGACCTCCATGTCTAAAATTATATCATTTACAGAGTGACTGTATTAAGTAGCCTTCCGGGAACAAGATGCACAAGAGGGCCTGTATCACTAATCTGGCTTGAAGAGGCCTGCTGGAAAACAGTTTTTTAAAAAATCAAGGGCTATAACTGTGATGTGTCTAGTCTGATGTCTTTCGTTGATGATTTATCCTAATATCCATCAACAACTACAACAGAAGACCAACTGAAGTGCTTTGTTATGAAGGAACAATACTCTGTGCAGATTGCCTTATAAGTTAGGCCTGTCCATGGTATTCTTTGAATTAATGCACCACCATCAAGAACGTATTTCACATCATCCGGTTCTTTGTAATTTGAGTCCATACCAGCGAAGCTCCAAAGCGCATCGGCGAGTTGCGGTTTGTTAGCAGCTCTAATCAACCCGTCAGTGTCAAAAAGTGCCGGAGGATGTGAACATAATTCGTAAGAGAATGTATCAGACAGTTCCTCGTTTCCTTTGCCTGTCCTGAAACAAACACTGCACTCCTGGTGATAAATGGCATCGGCTGCATGAAGATCATGTACAGTTTGAATGTGGGCATACACCTCATTAGATCAATACTCTTTTCTTTTTTCGCATGCTTCAACTATTCGCTCCTGAAAATCATAGGTTCTTACAGAAAATATAGATTTGGTTTCACCGAAGCTTGTTAACCCTTCTGGTTTGCCACAAAATAGACAGTCTCTCCCTAAATGAAAATGATCTCACAGACCTAAGCGTGCGTTGCGGGTCGTCTTTCCCTGTAGTAGCTTCACATTTTCTCTTGTGCGCTGCTAATGATTTAGGACTGATATATGTAGCTCTACATGTGTTATGAACATTTTGCCCAGGCTGTATACATAACTTGTCGCCATGAGCTATACTTGCTCCATTTACACCATCACACCATTTCTTCATTAAAATAACAGTATCTTGTCCATTGTCAAGACTGTCCTCGCAAATTGAACAGATGTTCATTTTCGAAAGTAAAACAGGTCTACTATCACAGCTGTACTATCATTAAGAAATTCAGAAAACAGGAACTTGAAGATATAAGACAGTATTACGTTATGATTAAATAAGTGCAATACATTCCGCGAAGTGCCGACTCGAAGTAAGCTGACATTTTTTTAAATTAATATTGCGACGAAACGAGGTACGAAACTGAGGACGAAACGCAATTGCTTATTTTGATACTAAGGGGGCACTCCACAGTTTAATGTACATTTCTCAATCATCAAACACTTGACAAGCTCTTAGCCTGAATCCTTGAGCAAAAATAAATCACATCATCATTGTGTCATACATTTCTTAGAAGACAATAAAATTACCCATGTTTCCATACCAAATAAAAGTATCAAAAAGCATTTTCTGTACAACTTTAGTCCCATTTCTTTAAGATTACCCCACCCCTTAAAACATGCTAAAAATGCAATTTTAGCAATATTTCAAATGTCAATAAATAAAAATAAAAAATTTTCCTACACATATCAGGGTCATGTCTGCACTCATAATGCTCTTGCATATCAGGAAATGCTAAATTTTACATACCTAGTCCGGCATTTTAAAAAGTTATTCCACGCTGATCTCCTCGTCAGTGAAAATCAGCCATTTTAACTACTTTTAGAAAGTTTTTGATTGGTTCACATTTTTCTATTTATAGCCTCCAAAAAACCCAAAGAATGCATATTCCAATACACCAAAATAAAGTTAGAAGTAATCAAAACTGAAAAAAACATCAAACATGTGCTTCATAATTATTATAAAGACCATCAATGGACCTAAAAGATGCTTAGTTGATTTCTTTCTGATTTACACCATGGACATTCATGCGAAACTGAGGAGTGCCCCCTAAAATAGTTATTATACATATCGTTTTCTCGTCAGCCTACCTTATAAAATCATCCAAACATAGATAGAAAAGTAATATGTATAAATGCATACAGGAATTACAAATACAAATAACTGTAGTACGAACAAGCAAGATTGTAAATGAACTAGTAACCGGATACCGCAATTATCCGAATTTCGAAATACGCTACAATGTTTTTCTTCAAAACAAATTTGTCCAATTCTTGTTTTCTAATCATATATTTATATATTGTTTTAGAAACATTTGAAAAATATTCTGTTGCAATTTGTCCGGAGTGTTTTGTTACGTTCACTTGCATAATATAACACTCCACTATAGTCACTGTCAAGCGAAGGTACGCGTGACGTCACATTGTGTTTCTTCCGTGACAAAAAAAAAAATAGGTTATCCGCCATATGGCGATGAGGGGGCGGCAAAAGCAGAGGCTAAGAATGCAAGTTGAAAATCCACCTTGCATTCAACAAGCGAAAAACACAATTGTTTCTTCCGTGACGAAACAAATATAGGTTATCCGCCAGATGGCGATGAGGGGGCGGCAAAAGCAGAGGCTATGAATGCAAGTTGAAAATCCACCTTGCATTCAACAAGCGAAAAACACAATTGGACGACCTAAACAGCGCACGAACAAACTTCTAGCTTTAATGTTTCACCTCGCAATATACCATAATTTATGCCCACAACACCTCGTAACTGATATATGAAAAGACGACCTCGATAATGACACTGAGCGATCTACAAGTAATACTTATTCATGATTGTGACGTGACAGCAAATTTATAAATATATACTCGGTACATTTAAAAACACAGTTTTTATTTCGATTAAGTCCGCTGGTGTGTTTTTTTTTCAAATCAAAAGTGTAAGTTATGTTAATACACAAGTCCCTGTGTTCCAAAGGTTAACATATGGCGATAAACAGTTGCAAAATATTTGCTCTACTTCTTTCAGTTAAAATATAGGTTACTTTAAAAAAATACCAAGTGTTGCGTTTTCGAATGTACTGAGTGTATGTTGGCTTAGTGGGTATGCAAATGAAATTTGTTTTCATTATATCGAATTTGCAACAAATGTTTTCAAGGCATTGTTCTTGTTTTTGATGACCATGACTTGTTCCTCAGATCAAAACTGATCAATATAGAAAATATATATATTATCTAAACATTTCCCTTTTGAGTTCGCTAAATATAAAGTATATATTGCATCATCAATCCCGACATTAGAAAAAAATAATGTCGACCTTGGCTCGACTCGGACAATATTATGTTCCGAAGGTTGACATTATCTATTATTATACCTCACTGTAAACACTCAATGTAAAATCCCCATACCCTGCCGGCTTGTTATTTCGCGCTATCACCCTCAACGCGTCATAGCGGGTGATAGCGCAAAATATCATCCCGCTAGCTTTTTGAAAAGCTCAGTTCTAAAAATAGATTTTTGAACAACAACAACAATGGTTTCTTCATTATCGAGTATATTAGGAGTAAAATAAGTATCACATCCTCTAGAATGTGCCAGTGGATATTATCCACCTACGAAATTATCATGTCGACCTCGGCTATCCTCGGCTATCCTCGATCGACCTTACAATTTCGGGGGTTGATAATATCCACTGACACCCTGAAGAGGATGCGATATTTACATACTGTCGCTCTCAATAGGATGCAATATTTATATAATATTACATATGTATAATTTATATATGTTCCAGCACATTTATGACGATCACGATGGCGAATTGCTCGGATACACCGCCGAATACTGATGTGTTTTATAGTGGTAAGATAAACATGTATTATATTTTGCCTCGTCTCCATAACAAACACAAAACAACAGAATACAAGCCATATATGGGGCTGGGTACAGGGGCCGTGGGTACGGGAGACAATGGAGTGGGAGTCGGGAGATAAGCGGGCGGGTCTGGAGAGAAATGTTTTTAAAGTAACAAATTTGTTTTTAAAAAAATGAAGAATTATCATAGTTTGAGAGTCGTTTTGGATGATATCCTACCAAAATCCTTAATTGAGCAATAAGTAATAGATAGAGTTTGTTCTCAGCGAGTGGGTTATTTAAACGCCGATATGTTTTGTAATATGGTACACTTAGTGACCCTGTCCGTACTCTAACTTCCATTTATTGGAAGTTAGAGTATGGTAAAGCGTCGCCCTTTGGTTATCCTGAAATAACGATTTAATGCTATGCATTCGTCAAAGGCAATTTCACCGACCATACTACAAAAGTAATGATCTTAAAATGACGAATTATGACCTATTATCGACAATAGGCTTATGGGAAGAAACATTTTGTGTGTACACAGAATGTTTGTGTATTTGTTGATCTGAATTGTTTATCATATATAGACACTTTTTCTTTTTTGATGTATCTTTGAAAATATTCAAAAAGTTTTGCAAAATAAGTTTTAAAATATACACAATTTATGTATTAATAAAGTATTGATATATATGTATGAAAAATTCCTTCACTAACAAAGTTTTATTTCCTCAAAGTCAAAAATGAGCTAAACAAAAATTGCACAATGCATGCAGTTAACAGTTTGCACAGAGTTAACTGGGAAGTTTGCAGAATTTTTGGAATTTCTCAAGAATGGCAAACGTTTAACATCTTCTCAAATCTAAAGCTAGGATGTTTGAACACGTATTTGACGTAAACATTTACAGAAAAAGAAAAGTAGTATTCATATTCATGCCCACCGTTCTTTATATATATATGAATATATACGTTTGATTTCTGTGTATCTCGTCATAGCTAGGCGCCCTGCCGTAGTTCGTCCGAAGGTTGTCTGTCCTTGGTAGTTCACAAATATTTCTCCCCATATATATATATATATATATATATCAACGCATCTGTTTGTTTTTTCAGAGATATCCTCGGACACCCTAAGCATTGCATTGATTGTCATTGCCTGCTTATTGGCAGTTGTTTGCATAGCATTATTTGTGGAGGAAATAATATTCTTACAGCAGGTTTACCATGGCAACCAATCTAAAATTATAAAACGAGCAACACTTCTTAGCCTGTCTCCAGTAAGTACGATGACATTAGCTAAGGGAATTATGTGTGCCGGATGTGACGTCATTTTTTATTTACAAATGTGTATCAGCATTCAAATATAGGCAATATTCTTGTGTAAATATACACCATTGATATAATGCAAAAAGGTCAGTCCGACTATGCTGTGGCTTGCTTAAACATATTTCATTTGAGTGATAATATTTATGCATGATGTACTAAAGGAAATTCAGAATATTTGTTTAAAAAAGAATACTATCCAATTATAACACATTACAGGATAAGTTTTGTTCAAACAAACGTTTTGGATTTCCTTTTATTATATGTACTGTTCAATACATAGTGAAATAATATATGTGACTTTGATATTAATTCTGTACGATTTTAGAGGTGGTTTCCCTTTGTATTTTATACTCAGCTATGAAACCAGTATCGCGGACATGTGTTTTTCTGTGAATAGTTCAAAAAGCTCTCATATGAATGCAATAGTTTGGATATTCTATGACAAAATCTTGAGCAAATTATTTAACAATATCTCTGTAATTTTAGAAAATTAGCCAGAATCACATTTCTTTTTTTATAAACTTACCGCCATTCACGGTATTTCTCAGTTTCAACTCGGATGCGTGCAAGACTCCATCTTAATTCAGCTCAATCAAGTCTGTGACAACTGCAAAAAGCATAAAAGCATAGAAGTAGATAAAAAGTTATTTTAATTGTAGGAGATGTTCAGAGTTTCTATATACCTGTGCCGCATGCGGCATCAGTATAGAGTTTTCTTTTAAACTATCCATATGTTTCTCTGCTATTGAAAGCACAACGTGTTGACTACAGAACGTGTTATCTATATCAACAAAGTGAACAATTTTAAAATAAGTTACGTCTGCGATTTTAGCGGCATGTCAAACGTTGCAATATTCTATATTTTTATATTTGCATGCAATACTTGTGCATTCCTGTATTGCAGACTAACCTCTGCGCATCTTTTAGACACATATGAATCCTTCTTAAGCTTAACACATTACATTACCCGGATTCCAATAATATCCTTCCCCTCTCACTGGCGTGGCTCTGAATAACCTACAATAGTGTGCGGATGAGCCGTTACAAAACAATTCAATTACAATATGTGTTTTTCAGGTTGTATGCACCTCGGCGGTATTAGACATGCTTGTACCATCATGCGGCGTGATTTTTGATCTCATAGCAGCATGGTAAGTTTCGTCCATACAAATATGATCTAACTGCTTCGAAAGGAATTAACCTAAAATGGTTCGTTTACTTTAGGTTATAAAAACAAACACACACATATTTTATCGTTTCATTTTTTTCCATAGAATGGCTTTTAGCACAAAAAATAGACCAAACATGACATATGAAAGAAATTCAATAGTGTTATAAACAATAGTCACGGTGTTATCTTTTTTATGACAATACGCACCTAGTTCTTAAAGGCACTAGTATGGCTATGAACTGATCAGTAGAAAATGTGATTACTCCCTATTTTTAAATTACAAGAATGATAGTGGCACACGAAAGTAGTGTAAACGTCGAACATGAAATTTAGCTTCCAAAGAACATAGTCAATCAAAAACACGCAATCAACACAACAACAATTGCAAGGTTAACTAGAACCAAAGTATGCAACACCACAATTATAAAAGGGTTAGCAGTGGGGGTTACACACCCTTGGAATGATCAGTGGCAAAATAATGCTTCTGAGGGGTTACAACCAAATTTTAGGGTGCATCAAACTTCACTCTTACCCTAGTGTCATTCCAATTAAACTGGACAGTTTAAATAAGACATTCCCGCCAGGCTTAATCTTCTTAACAAACTAGGCAGCATTAACAGGCAAGAAAAGTAAAACACAAAGGTGTACAATATATTCATATACAATGCATAGAAAGCCACAACGCATTAGTGCTCAGTGACTTCACAGAAGCCAAAGCAACGATAGAATAAACCGCTAATGGCATAATAAGAAGATGACAAACATTTGACATTACCATCGCTTTCAGGATTTAGGTAGACGTCATTATAGGGTCCACAATATGTCGGGTCATCGTACAATCAAAGAGGAAGGCATAGTGGTGATCTGCAAATGGGTCAATGACTTAACGTGCAGTGCGCTGCAAATTGATAGGGTTATAACCTCGTTTCATAACATTCGAATAAGTTTAATAAAGATGAAACTGATCGCGGCCAAGGGTTTGACGAAGGTTGTAAATCACGTCACCATAGATGACAGGTTGTGATAGTCTTTGTCTCAGAATATTTCTTAAATTACTTTTACATTTTAAAAGTAGATCATGTACTATAATACAATTTGCAAAGGTTTTTCAAAGTGTATTGTAAGGTTAGCCCAGATGAAGTAGCGTTTTCCTTAGACATAGGTTACGAATGTTAACTTCTTCAATTTGACAACAAGCTGTAGAAAAACGAACAAGTTAAAAACGAACATATAACCCCATACGAAGTTCTCGGGAACATCCATGTCTAAATGGTGGGAATTAATAACGTCAAAAGTGATTGCTCTTTTCATAAATTTTGCTTATGAGTTCTCAATTTTCAATCGAAAGATGTAAATTGAGAAAACAACTGTATCAGAAATATTAGCTTAGTTGAATTTACGTCCCTTGGGATATATGTTATTAGCCATAGTAGAAAATAAAGGGTTGTCAATGTTCAATATATCATTATTAAGAGAGGTGTTATTGAAAGGCTTCGATGACACCTCTTTCTTGGAAATATAAAAACAAAATCTGCCACAAGAGGTTCACAGTTTGTATATGGTATGAATTAGATTTGTCATCAAAATTACTTTGGAACTAGGTCCCTTCCATTTGAGTTCCAATGTCCAAATAAGTCTGGTTAGAACTAGATCCTTTTCCTTTTATGTTCAAATGTCCATATAAGTTTCCGATGAAAGATTGGCCTTGCAAATATAAATATGTCGCTCCTTACGGATGGTGGGAGGTATACCGTACTGACTTTACCCAGGAATAAGAGGGTGGTCTGCCCCCATCACTAAACATCTACAGTCAAACACTAAACAAACACAATAAAACAAACAAACCAAATAAGTCTAGGTATTACAGTAAGACAATATCCCGATATTCCTCATGATTCTAAATGAACCTATCTATCTGTATTACTTTATATTAATTATTTATTGATTATAATTAATTTAAAAGTAAATTATGACAAATTCCTTAATCACAGAACTGTATAAATGCATAAAAGTTTCTGTGTCACCACATACTTATAAATTACCTGTTTTATTTCCAGTTATTTGTCTGTGTGTATCTACACGTTTGTTACCATGATAATTGACTATTTTGGCGGTGATGAAGTCATGGTTGAAACTTTAAAAGAAGACATGATCCGTCTGAATACACCGCCACGTTGCTGCTGCTGTTGCTGCATACTCAAACCTATCACATTGACCGAGTAAGTAAGATATCATTCTCACATCTCAGACTTACAAATGTCCTCCCAGTCATACCTCAGAACAACAAAACCAGGATAAATAAGTGCGGGCCTGCGCAGTTGGTAGTTTATAGCAGACTGTAAGACAAAGCCATGGTCAATCAATTTTGTTTTATAGTGTATAATATACACGTGGAACTTAGAGTAGTGTACATATACATTTGGAACGTAAGATAGTATACATGTGGGATTTAATATAGTGGAACTTAGTACAGTGTACATATACGCGTGGCACGTAATGTAGCATACACGTGGACCTTAATATAGTGTACATATACACGAGGAACGTAATATAGTATGCATGTGAAACTTAATATAGTGTACATATACACGTGGAACGTACTATAGTTTAATCGTGGAACTTAGTATAGTGTTCATATACAAGTGGAACTGAAATAGTGTACATCTACACGTGGAACGTAATATAGTATACATGTGGAACTTAATATAGTGTAAATATACACGTGGAACTTAATATAGTGTACACATACACGTCGAACTTAATATAGTGTACATATATACATGGAACGTAATATAGTACACACGTGGAACTTAATATAGTGTGCATATACACTTGGAACGTAATATAGTATAGTGTACATATAAACATGGAACGTAATATAGTATACACGTGGAACTAATACAGTGTACATATACACGAGTAACTTAGTATAGTGTGCATATACAGGTGGAACTTAATATAGTATGCACGTGGAACTTAATATAGTGTACATATACATGTGGAATTTAATACAGTATGCATTCGGAACTTGTATATATACACGTGGAACTTAATATATTGTACATATACATGTGGAACATAATACAGTGTACATATACAGGTGGAACATAATACAGTATGCATATGGAACTTAATACAGTGTACATGTACTCGTGGAACTTAATATATTGTACATATACATATGGAACATAATATAGTGTACATGTACACCTTGAACTTAACATAGTGTAAATATACACTTGTAACTTACTATAGTGTACATGTTTATAAACGTGAGATTTACTATAGTGAACATTTATTTAATAGATGATTTACTCTCAAATGTATACTTCGTTACAGAAAATCGCTGCTAATTTTAAAGTTGTTTGCACTGCAAGTGGCGGTCGTACGCCCCGTCGTGTTGTTGATTGGTGCTATATAGGAAAGGTTGGTAGGAAAACGGTTATGAGACAATGATGCCAATTATATTAACAATATTAATAAAAATCGACTTTTTTTAACAGGTGGAGTCCTTTTATTTTTTTTTTATTTTTGCATATTTTGTAATATTATATTACGTCAGCAACAATTCACAACACAATGGTTGTCTCTGTTAAAGTAGTAACTAATAGGATAACATTTTCAATTTCAATCTTTGGACATAAAATCGGTCATTTTAATGAAACAATCGACGTGCATATGCTTGAAAAATAAATCAAATACATTGTTCTGCATTGATGTTGGAATACGGTTCAAAGGTACCCATACGAAATTTCCTTTCAAGGAACGTAAAATAATATTATGTATATTTAAAACATAATATGCGGGCGTTAAGAGTTCCTTTTAGTACATATGGTATACATGAAATTAACAGATGTGTCCGCGGTGGCATTAAATATGGCCTCATTTTAATGCATTGCGTTTTTCTACATATTCCAATGTATCAGAAACCCTAGTCAACGATAGTTAACCTGTACTGTTGTTTTGCTTTTATTTGTTTGGTGTTTAACGTCGTTTTCTAGCACATTGTATGACGGTACGTTTTTGGAACGTTTTAGTCGTTAAATCCAATTATGAACACTGGTGAAAATGGGATCCGTCCTTGTAAATTAGAAGAGATTATTGTCAACAGAATATTAATAAAAATGATCCGTGGAACATGCATATTCATGTCTTTGGATCAAGCAAACGTAAATATTTCTGAAACGTTTAGTTGTTTGTAAATGTCAAAGGGATAATCTGCCTATACAATTATTTAGAAAACATAAGTAAAAATGCAAGCTTATAGTTGTTTCTATTGTGTTGGGTATGCCTATAGCACGTCAATAATAAAATCAAAATTGTTAACTTAATTAGTTTAAAGAACAATTAACAACTTAATGTACTAATTACAAAGCAGTCTGCCTACAATAGTATGTAGAGAATATCCAAAAACAAGTTTAACTATGTTTAAATTGGGTAGGGTTTTCTCTGTGTCACGGTACTAGAATGTGTCACGTATGTTTAATTAATATAAAGTACAATACATAATCTAGTCGTTATTTTAAATACAATGCTCAAATATATTAACCAATTGCTTGTCGATTTTCCATATGGTTACGTGTTAAATGCACCATTTTGTGTTAAATACACCATTTGGACGGCCCAGCTTTTTATAAATGCCTTTCTGTACATATCCGGTTTTTATGCCAAATGCTTATCAAGACATTAAATATTTGTTTCAAATCAGAATTACCAGTCCTTCCGATCCTGTGAAGTGTCATGGACAAACATTTAGTAAGTTTCATTTTCTCCCAAAATGTCTATTTTTATCCCTGCATAGTCTGCAACTAAAATGAAGCATTTGAATTTATGTCTTTTGCCATTAGATGTCATTGTAAGACATGAATGCTGGAATATAATAAATAAAGTATGGATTCCATTTCCATACCAGAATTTTATAGACTTTCAGAACAAAATCTGTATTTTGGAAAAAATGAAAATTTCGACCGTTTTTGGCTATGGTATCACGTAACTGGATTGGGTAGAGACTAGTCTGTGTAGATTTTGTAAGTCTTGTCTTGAAGCATTGCTGGCATAAATACCGCGTGTTTGTACCAGAAAGGGCCATTTAGAAAGTGCACGGGCCACGATTTAAAATGGTGCATTTAACAAGTAACCATAATGGAAACTCGACAAAGTTAATAATGTTGAGCAGTGTAAATAATTGTGTTTACTTTTCAGATGACAGCCACGTCAGCTTATACATACATATCTGCAATATCCACTGTCAGTACCCTTGTGTCTATGTATGAGACTAGTTGTCATATACAGAGGCACGCGTCTTCGGCTGAAACACCACCTCATAGACTTCAAGTTTTTGTCATCTACAAATCAACGATTGTTCACCGTCAATCTACAGAACGATGATATTTAATTTACTCGCTCAAAGGGGTATCCCAGAGTGCATCGGTTCCCGGGGTCCCAGGGTGAGAGCTAATGGGTAAGTAGAGGATTACGTTTACAAGTCGAACAGGGATTTAGTCTTTACAGAACCCTGTCAACCAAAAACACGATCTTATTACAAACAACAAGTGTATAAGAATGTATACTACAATACAAACATAAAATGGTTGACAGTAGGCGTACTGTGTTTGCCTCGCAAAAACAAATACTCTCTCTTGTTTTAAAGTTTCATTACAAATCATTAGTCAGCATATAACATATTCTGCATTTCCCAACAAAATGACGGATTCTTCACTTTACATGTACCTTAAAATCCAAACCAGCATTTCCCATGATTATTTGTTTCTTCTTTAAAACAAATTAAGAGCTTCTACAGATACTGTCTAAGATTTCTATGCTTTTATTTAAATTCAAAGTGGTATACCTACTGTGTCAGATAGAATGTATTATGGTTAAACAGGACAATTTAAAAACGGACAATTTAAAAACAGGACAAATTTAAAGTCGGCTATAATTATACGATACATTTTTCTTGAACATTGTTGAACCCTAATACAACTGAAATCAATGTCTAAAGCGGTTGCATGAAGTTAGGTCAGAATTAAATGTGTTCTAGACTGTATTTGTGTGTGTCGTTAATTTGGTTAGAAATAATGTGTTATTATGGCAGTTGAGTGTATGATGTCTTCTACTCAGTTAGAAATTAATGTGTTATAGGCTGGATCTCTGTGTGTCGGTAATAATAAATGAGTTTCTAGAGATTATTTGTGTCGTTTACTTCGGTTAGAAATACTGTGTTAAAGACTGGATCTCTGTGTGTTGATAACCTGGTTAGAATTAATGTCGCCTGGACTGAATCTCTTAAGGATCGCAACACACTAGAGAATAATACTTAGTTTAGTTTTTAATTACGGTGGTCCGAGTATATTAACTTGCATACCACACCCAACCCCTTCTCCATGAAGCGAACACGGGTTTGGCATGGTATGAAAGAAAACCCGCATCGGTCGTTAAAATATGTGCATATTGTAAATTAAACCATAATAGGTAATTTTTATAGAGGTTGTCGCATTATTTCAGTAAACATTGTTTTTAAAACGTTTTTTATTGTCGAAATATCCGTTATAAACTCATTCTAATATAAGCTTTCACCAACGCTAGAATTAAGGTGGGACCAAAATAATGACAAAGATTTGTATCAAAGCGATATGTGTCAATAATATTCAACGATACCCTTCTGTCCATGTCATAGTGTATACCTCGGTTCTCTAGTTGGTTGATATATCATCTGTGTATATTGTTTAAAACCATTTATCAAGAGTTTATTTTTATTTTGATACCTTGACAAGATACCTGCTCAGGTTGGATATCTAAGCTGATTTTACATTGTCACAATAA
This sequence comes from Cyrtodaria siliqua, assembly GCA_037043455.1. Taxonomy (NCBI): domain Eukaryota; kingdom Metazoa; phylum Mollusca; class Bivalvia; order Adapedonta; family Hiatellidae; genus Cyrtodaria; species Cyrtodaria siliqua. The sequence goes on from JAWPHD010014623.1 coordinate 59,275, forward strand.
GGTATGCTACAATTGTCACATGGCGTGCAGATGTCATGAACGATTTGAGATAAGGTATTCCGATTTGATAGAACATGTTATGTACTAGTATGATATGTATAGTGCTTAATTAACACAGGTTTTGCAGTCAAGTGCGTATTTCCTAATAATGATAGTTTTGTATTTCAGCCTTGAACCACGCACTACTTGTAATAGAGGCATTCCTCCTATCCCTGTTGGCAAGGAAATGTTATCGAAGGGAAGATAGCGATCCTCCAGAATTAACGAAATCAGCAGCAGACGCAGGGTTAATAAACGTAGCCTGCATCATATGATGAAGAAAATGGACATGTAATCGCAGAAAAAGGACCTGTAAAATTATGACATAAGATCCCGGAGCGTCAGAACGAACGACCGGAAGCACGTGTATCTAAACTGTTAACATTTAAAATAAAAAACATTTAGAAGTATTTAAAAATCATGAAAGCACATTAAGACACCGTAATACAATTTATGTTAACTTACGGGTATTGTGGATAAAATGGCTTACCTCTTATCTAGATCTGTGGATAAAATAGCACACATTGTATGTAAATGTTTATGTGCAAGAGCCACCCATGAGCCTGCCTAGCTGTGCCTTGTTGAAATGGACTGTAGAAACTAGTTTCGTCCCTGGATATGGAAGGGTCACTAAACCAATGAACATATACGTGTTGATTTATATCAAGGACTAAACCTAAAACTCTCATTTTCATGAATGGCTGGTTTAATTTGTAGATATGGTGTCATCTGCTATAACCAATGTGCATATTTACATTTAAAATACATATCCAAGACAATTATATCAAACAGTTTCGCGCACGGTACACTATAGGCAATCTTGAAGGTTTTTACA